>VACF01000310.1:0-70751 GCA_006891605.1 Pleurozium schreberi | reverse complement strand
GAGAGGCCCCAAATTTGCCGTGAAGAGTGAGGAAGATAAATTAATCAAGCACAAAATGGGAGGCTTTTATTCTTACTTGCACCCTTGGAATAACTTGGAGGGGCCGAGCAAGGGGCCAATTCACCCAGCCCTCTAGCTTGTTGTTGCTACAATTAAAATATAGGTACAAGTACTTTAAAGTAGTAATATTTGATGTGCAATGTATTTATGCAATTTGTGGTTAGAGTAGTTTTATTTTGCTGATTTGATGTGCTTTTTTTGCTTCTACAATACTTTGACTTCCAAAGAATATATTTAACTTTTGCAAAGGAGATGATGTCTCACGGTATCAGAATGAATGATTTCTGCGGCCACAAGTCCGTCCTTTAAGGGTTAAGCGATAAGGGTGGACGCTATAAGAGCAGATAGTGAGACCAAAGTTATACCTTGGTGAGCCTTGGAATATCTAAGTACTCATATATATATAAGTAAAGAGAAGGATGAATGTCTTGAGGGAGCGGGATGACATTTCAGCACTGCCGCAAGCAAACCCTAATCCTCCCAATTGGAAAAACGGTTGAACCTTCCACTGCTACTGTAGCATCTTCTGTCACAGGTGTTTCAATTGCGGTTCAAGTTCTTCGACCAAGCAGAGTGAAGCCGCTCGAATGAGAAACTTACGGCACCCTGTCCTGAAGAGCAGCGCTCGAACTCAAATCCTAATCGCTCTCTCAACATCATGGTGATCCCCTGAAGTCTCCACCAAAGTTTCATCATCAAGTTGGTTTGCACAGGGTTTATTAGAAGAAGGAGACGCTAAGGTGAGACATTCATCGAACCCGTCAGCCCAGCATTGTGTTCTATTTGATTCGCAGTTACCCTAATTATTGCAAGCTTCAACCGTTTGTGTAGTACCACTAGAGACTCATAGCAAATTTCTTTTTGGACTAGCGCTTAATGAATTCGGAGTGGAGACTTCTACTAGTGCACAAGAAATTTTTTTGTAGTCCGCCATGGGCAGGCTTGCAAATTCCCCTGAATGTTACTGAACCTTGTATCAACTCAAATCAAGCTACGCTAGAAATTCCGACTTATGGGAGGATCAGAAAAGAGCTGTATGGAGTAGTCGATCGAACTCCTTGCAAGTAGTCACAACTTCTAGGGTATATGTCTGTTGAAAGTGGTGTTTCCGACAATCATGAGAGGATTTGGAGATCTCTGTAAGCGGGTAATAACTAATAAGCCTTAGAATAAGCCATTCAACCGTCTGCGTGAACAAGTCTCCAACTTCACACTCCCGTCTCATCCTCTGAGCCAATTTTGAATATCAAATTGATGTCCAGATGCGGGGAAGATAGAATCTCAGGAGAAATCGCACTAGCGCGGAGGGTCATTGTTGCTCGAAGCCCTTCACATGTTTGGTGAATAGTGAACGTCCGCACCTAAAACGCAGTTTGGTCCTTTAGGGGTTAATCATTCTTAACTTCTACTTTTGTTTAACTTGTCGTAATTGCATTAATTCTCAATTATGAGCCATAAAGATGGTTCACAGACACACAACACTTAATATTGCAATTTAATACTAAATTGAAATATACAAAATTATGTAACCACTTCTAAACTAACAATATTTTCAACATTCCAATCAAACAATATATTTTATTCTATATTTTTCATGCTTGTGAAAAATGAAAGGGCTGTAACTAATTTAATACTCCCTCTGTCCCAACATAATTGATCTTCTTACAAGCTTTCGTTTTTTGTTCCAATATGATGTTCTTGTTGTGAGGAAGGTATGAGGAAAGTGGTTGAAAATTGATACTTCTATATATTGTAAAAATATAGTGGCCATATCCTTGAAATATGGAGGTCATTAAAGTTACACCCTTCTCATCGCCTCTCTCTTCTACTGGAAGTACAACCCATATAAACAAGAAGCTAATCAAAATTACGTCCATCCCATTGGAGGCAAAGCCTTCTTACTAGCGAGTGCTTCCCTACAGATTCACATGATCTCCACTCAAGTCAAACTTTTCAAAATCTCTATTCATTACTGACTTTGCAAATAATTCAGAGCCATCAGTAAACAATTGAATGGGCCTACAATAAATAATTGAGTGGCCATCAGTGCTCCTTGAAAATACCTTGAAAATCCAATTTTTAAGCTCTCCAAAACCACACGTTGAAAATTAATTAAAATTTGAAAATTTGAGGAAAATAGGGAAACACAAAACTATACTTAAGAAATCATTATTTAAAAACTTAATCCAAAACTTTTTGTCTAACAAAATCATTGTGGAATGGAGGGAATACATCATATTAGAGAAATTTCTATAATAAATGGAAGCCATTAATAAATTTTAAGGTCATCACACCAATCAAGCTTACAATTGTTGCACTAATGAGTTCACAACAAATCAAAGAACATTGCGCTCATTCTATACAAACAAAAAACATTAGAAATGTTGCAATAAAGAGGTTTATAACTGCACAGAGTAAAATTTCTTAGAAGTTCTATATGACTATCTTCATCTAGCCTTGAAATGCTTAGAATCCAGTAACGATGTTCTCACCTAACTCTAATCTCATAACATGGCCAAATCCATCAAACCCTAATTGATACAAACTTGGACTTAGTCAGCTATGCACTTTTGTATTCCCTTCAACTTCTTGCCTTGAGTGAGGCTGGAATCCATTGAGGATGTCCTTGTTAATTGATGTTTTGTTGGCTTGGTATCTTTTAACATTGCCAACCTCGCCTCTCCAACTTCCACATTTTCATTGATTGCCATCCACTCTGCTTTATTGACAAACTTCTCGGCTACACATCATTAGAAACATCAACATTTAGTGTAATACAAATGCAAAGCTTTCCACAGACATGATTACATATTGTCACTATTGACAAATTTCAAGATAAGTAAAACAATCACCTCTATCTCAGTCTAGTTATTTCACTTCTTTCTCTAATACACAATTTAGGCCCTTCCCAGTTTTTTGTTTTGAATATTCAACATTTCACTACTTTTAAGTTACCCACATCATGTGCTCTATTGAAGACAAACACACAGTTTTACAAAACAAACCATCAATTCTGTCTCTCCTTTACTTCACTTCTATCTCCACAACAAAGAGTTTAGACCTTACCCAATTGTTTGTTTAGGATGTTTGCCATTTTCACTACTTTCTTGTTGATAGCATCATATGCTCTATTGAAAACATGATTGGCTGCATCAATGTCCTCCGGCGATGGAATCATATTCCGTCCATACCTTGCCGTGCAAAGTACCATTGCCTTCCCACGAATCACTTCCACCACATTCACATTCTCTACGCCTTTCACATTCCCAATTGCAATGAACAATTCATTTGAGTTGTGAATGTCTTTTGATAAATTCTTAATTACATGAACTGGTAGTTCATACGGACGTAAAAACCATCTAATGCGCATTTTTGGAACACCATCTTCATCTTGAAACATCCTCATCAGCTTCCCGACATATGGCATCTTCATCCCCGACCTGACGAAGACACAGTCGTGCAGGTTGTACCAAACGCCTTTGTAACACATGCTCTCGTAACTGGACTGCGTCCCGGCCTCCTTGTTTCCCCATCGGAACACAGCACCAGCAGAAGAAGAAGAACCCGCCATTGCTCGATCGGAAACCGAAAGCCTTAGACGCAGCACTCCACTAATTCGATCTCTTCTCAAATGTCCAAGCCACGCAAAGAGCTCCGAAACGAGCAAGCCTAAATAGGCTTTCAAGCTGTGCGAGACTCAACGACACGGACGAGCCTCGGCCAGTGGAGAACTCAACGTGCTACGACCCCGCGAGTAAGGCAAGCACACTTGCACACACACCAACGAGACGAGACACTGCTACTAAAGGTGCAACCAAGAATCCCGAGCTCTCTCTGGACTACAAGCAGGCACCAGAAACTTCAACACTGACACAAAATTAAAACCTGCAATTGATTCAAGCGCGCGGAAGTCTGGCTACAAACTCCACAGCTCTCAAGCCCAAACTGACTTTGTATACAGAAATGGGACTCAAAACTACTTAGCTACGTGATTAGAACAGCAAAGGTCGGGAGACGAAGATCCATTTACAAGATCTAGACCTAATTTCGAAGACTGCAGATGCGCAGGAAGGCGGCAAATGGAACCTGGTTTGTAGAAAGTTTTTGCACTACAAACCTTGAGTTTAAAATTTTTATGTTGAGAATCGGAGTTGAGAGTTTGAAAAAATAAATATGAAGAAAAATATTTGATTTTCAATCTTTAAAAAATTGTTAAATAGAAGTAGGTCCAAGATTGAGCAAAACACTAAACTATTTATAGCTCTAAGATGGAAGTGAAACACCCAAATTCCAACGGTAAGATTGTTCATGCAAACAAACTTAACTCTATGCAAAAAGAAAAATTGAAAATAGTAAAACATTGCATTCAAAAATGATCCTACAAGTTATTTTTTCAAGAGCGTGCTTAGATTGCCCGAAAAACAAGATTGTCCATAACTTTCTCAACATTAGTCCAAATAGAATGAATCAAAGCTTTAGATGTATACAAAAACATAATATTTGAGAAAAAAATTAAAAGTTTCAAAAGTTCTTTTTTTTGACTTTTTTTTGTTCTGACCGACAAACTACTTTTTGGACATAGGGTGGCATAACTTTTGCTCCCAATCACTGATTGAAAAAAAACTACATTTTCAAAAAGTTAATGTGGTTTCCTACCTTCAAAAAAAGTTTCAAAAAATAATGTCTAAAATTGAGGTCACTCAAGCGTGCCCAAAATCCCAAGTGTTCCTATAGGGACTTTGGTCCTTTAGGGGTTAAGTGATTGTACATGCAACCCTCGTTGGTGTTAGAATCTCAACACTTAGCTAGCTAAAAATCCCTGTCACATGCCTTTCTCCACAATTCAAAAGCGTCTCTGCAGCCTCAAACCCGTTTTTGTAGTCTAGAATCATCTTCGCAGTCTAAAAATGTTGCCGTAGATTAAAATGTCCCTGAAGTCTACAATAGTCCCTGCAATCCAAAACAGTCCAAAACAGCCCTAGGGTTGTTGCAAGAAACACGTACCGGTTTTGTCTCAAAATGGCCTATTTTCATGAGTCCTGTGACTTTTGGAATTATTATTTTTTAAATAAAATAAATATGGATAATTTGAAGAGCAATGAGAATATTATGTCTCCTCAAATTCAGACCTAAGAAAATTTACCTATAAAAGTTATACACAAAAAAAGGACAATGAAAAATATAATGAAAATAGATGCTTTTTTCTTTTCTTTTTTAGAAACAATAAAAAATTCAAAAAAATAAAATAAAAGAACTCATTTTTCCTAAGTTAAATATTCTTTTTCTCCAATAAATTTCATCTTCAAAAAATATATTTTGTGTTCTGTACAAGTGTACATTGGTAGTGCACTTTGAGCACATGTGGAAGTTGAACAGTTTAGTATTTTCAAAAAATCTCTAGAAGACTTGTGTAACTGTACTAGAGGACCATGCATGCCAATTTTCAGCTCAAAATTTGCTTTTTGGGGTCAAAAATAGGACTATAAACCCCCAAAATGGCCAAGGTAGACATCCAATTAGGGGAAGTTCAAAAATAGTAAAAATCACACAACATGTAAAACTTTTGTGTGCACCTTCAATCCAAATTTCAAGTCAAACAAACAAAATCTGAAAAAGTTATGAGCAAAAAACTACTTGGTAAAGGTCAAGGGGACCAGAAAAAAGGACAAGCGTTTCTTGCAATCTCCCCCTAGTCCAAAAAGGGGAGGAGGGAGGGGGGAAAGAAGAAAGAAAGAGAGCAAGAGCGTTACACTATAAGAAACCCGCGTTTTAGGTGACAAGTCTTGATTTATTTTGACAGATTTTAGTGGATGTTCAATGCAACAACTACATGTTTTTTGTCAACAAAAACATCCAACTTAACATCAATGATGACATAAAAACATGGGATTGTTGCATTGGACGTCCACTAAAATCCGTCAAAAAAATCAAGACTTGTCACCTAAAAATGCGGGTTTCTTATAGTGTTAGTTGCCAAAAGGGAAATGGAAGCCATCCAGGGAAATGAAGCTTAGAAGTGGGCTAGGGTATTAGATAGGTGAGAGAGGATTAGGCAGAAATCTCAAATAGCAAATCGGGACCATCAGATCAAGGTTAGGTAGGAGTTAAAGATTAGGAATCAAATCAAAGGGTAAGAGGTATGACAACTTCCTTCACTTGTAGAAAACGCAGGAATTTTGACAAAATTCCGTTGATTTTGTTGCGTTGTCCCGGTCATTGTTCTGTTGATTTCAACATAAATCAGTAAAAAATTAACAAATTTTTGTTGAAATCAACAGAACAATGACCTGGGCAACTTGACCAAATCAACAAAATGTTGTCAAAATTCCTGCAATTTCTACTAGTGCTTAATCACTTAGGTTTTTTACATGTAAGTAAGACCGTTTGGTTAATTAGCACGTGAATAGCATATGATTAGAAGTCATCATATGGAAGGTGTAAGAATTTAGCGTAGAGCAAAAATGAAAGAATAGAAAGGGAGAAAGAAAAAGAAGGAATAGGTAGGGAATAGGACTAGAAGAGCTTGGTGGATCTATCTGGCTATACACATGTAGTGGCAAGCACCAAGACCCAAATGGCGCAAGAGGAAGAGTTTGAAGGCGTCTTTGACCACCTCATTGACGAAGTGTGGAATGAGGCATGACCTTCCGCCCTTTTCCAATTGCCAAATTAGTTAAGGCCGAGGCCAAGGCCTAGGTCAGACCATGTAAAGGTAGGATCATGTCAAAGGTTAGAGTAGAATCTTGTAGCCCTTWTTTTGAGAACTCCGGAWTTATAAAATACTTAAAGAATCAAAATTAGAACAAGGATGATATAGCCAGATGAAGTTTGGAAGTCAAACCAGATGAAATTTAAGAGTAACCAATTAGGCTCAAACTTTGGGAATAGGTAGGTTTTACCCTAGGACAATGTAGAAAGTTTTGAGTTGGTGTGAGTCTTGGGACTAGCCTAAATCCATGAATGAAGTTTTGGCCTTTTCTAGGTGGAACCTGATCCACCTATAGCTCGGGCTAGGAAGGTTGGATGGAATTGAGTCTTATCTTTTCGGAAAGGCATGAAATCCCCTAGCAGTTGGTGTCTTTAGATTTAGATTTCCTTGAATCACCCCGAAAACTCCACAACAACTTGGCCTGTTGAGACTTAGACTACGCATAGTCATAGAGAATTGACCCCTTAGTTGTTCTTGACATAGACTACGAATAATTAGGGAGAAAAGACCCCTTGTTGTCCTTGGGCCTGTGACTTCTCYAATTTTCTGATATAGACTATGCACAGTCATAGAGAATCCACCCCTTAGTTGTYGTTAGGCCTGTGACTTCTCCAAGTTGTGACATAGACTAAGCATAGTCAGAGAAAATTGACCCCTTGTTGTCCTTAGGCTTGCGACTTTTCCGGGTTCCGACATGGAATACGCATAGTTAGAGAGAATCACCCCCTTGTTTTTTTGATCTTATCATCGTTTTTTGGAAAACCTTGGAGCCACATTCGGAATCCTTGACCCTAAATTACTCTTCCCGGAGTCCCAGACCCCTTTGGATATTTTTAGCACATTGCTTGATGCCTTGTTGTGTTGATGGCCAGATCCTTGATCATTCCATGGTGAATGGTGGTGACTGCATCCAAATCCATTGTTGAATAAGAAGATTATCTTCTTATCAAACAAAATGGGACCTTCAAGACTTAGCACCCGGGCCTCAAAATTTTCTTTCTTTTGCCTTTTGCTCATTTTTGTGTTAATTTTGGTTAAAAACCAGGGAAAAGAGTATTTCTAGACCAGTTAGAGGAAAACCCTTTAACTATGAGAAATTAGCCCTGATTATCCAAAAGCGTTCTAAAATTGCTCAAATTGCTATTTTTGGCGATTTGGAATTAATAAAATATGTATTAGAGTTTGAAATTAACTTTAAATCTATTCGCGAAATAGCGAGGAAAAGTGTCAATTTGGGTCTTCTTGGGGGAATCTTGGCCAAAGGACTTGTGCTAGTGATGAGCAGAGGTCCTAGAAGCAATTTCGGGCTAATTAATAACTTCCAAGAAGAGGATTCTGCCGATCATGACATTGGGCAAACTGCAAGAATTCAACATGAACTTAGCGAGACGAAACAACATCGCCACCAAAGATCAATGGAGGGCGTTTAGATTACTAAACACTCCAAGAGGGCAACGAAAAAGTTGCCTCGCGGAAATTCCCAGGTACGGAAATGATTCCTTCCCGAAGGAATTACATTGGCAGATGGTAATTATTTACCATATTTAGAAAGTGAGAGTTTGACATGGGGCTTTGTACTTAAGCTATTTAAGCTTTCTAGGAGTTTCCTAAAAAGTTTCATGATTTTTTGACGTACGTAAGATGACTCCCTAGGAAGTCAACTTTGTTTACCGACATCTGAAAATTCGTAGAAATTACCCAAGTATTGGTAAAATCCCACTAAAAATTAGGATGGTTAGTTTTAGCATAAAAACGCATCCATCCAAGTTTCAAGGCATTTCAATATTGGGAAGTACCCAAATCAACAACGGCCACTACTTTTAACAAACTTTCCAAGATGCGAGAGAGTTGACCGGCGTACGAAGCACATATGGTGTCCGAATTAAGTGAAATTTGGTCTTTTTTTGCTACTTTGGACCTTCCCAAAAACCCTAGTTAGTCAAAACTTTGAGGAAAATTAGTTTCCAAAAGTTAGATTTTCTACCTTTTAGTTGGATTTGTAATTGTTGGCTTTTGAGCGCAATTTGGCTCTGAAAGTAGGAGAATAGGATTCCCTTCGCTTATTTGGATCTTCTGAACACAATGGGGCAATCCATTTGCCAATCGGGAAAAAAAACGGGACAACAATTAGGTAGATTTTTTAGGGTTAAATTTAATTTTTCCATTTAGGTAGTTTTAGGTAAATTGAGGGGGGGAGGAGGCCTTGGGAGAGTATAAAAGGCCTCCCCTTCCCCTCACTTTGCACCCCTTTCTTCATTTTTTTTGTTGGGCCAACTCGAGGCCGTTGCTTTCTCACGCTTTGTTAATTACCAAATTCATTGGCGGTGTATTGGATTTTGGCGGTTTTGACCAAAAACTTGTTTTGAATGTGCATTAGAGCTATCTGCTCTATTTTATGAAGTTGTTGCTTACTTCAAAGGACGTGGGGGTCCCTTTGGGTATTGCCTTTGTGTTATTGAGTGGTTCAAAGTCCCTCAATTGTTTTGTTTTATTGATTACTAAGTGTTTTACTAACTCCAAGGATATTCTAGCCGAATTCTGGCGATGTTATTAGTTAGAATCCCTTGGAGCTTGTTTTGAAACTAATTTGTTGAGTTTTTAGTCCTTGTTGCCTACTAACGAAATTCCAACCAAGTTTTTTTGGAGAGGGATTTCACACCTTTGGTTGTTGCAAATCCCCTCTAAAGCCAAGACGTTGAAATTTGTGGTTCATAGTGAGTCTATGTTATTTTGAGTGATTTGGATGAGAACCAAACCTCATATATTGAGTACTAACCATTCGTAGAAGTTGACTAAAATTGGGGTCTAAACCCCCCAAATGGCGAAGCTTTGCACTTGGTTTAAACTTTTTTATGTTTTTTATTACCTTTGGCTTTAAAATTCGGGCCTTAACTCCCCAAACGGCAAAGCTTCGCACTTGGAACAAATTCCCATTTTGATTTAAATTGGAAGGGTCCCCAAAAGGAGACCCAAGTGTTGGTCAAATCCCAAGAAATTGGGTTTTGAATTCCAAAAATTCAATCAACAATCAGCTGAGCCAGCAGTAACCGGGGGCCTCATACCTGCCTGTACCCAGTTGATGTCCGGTCACCGGTGCAAATCGACTTGCCAGCCTTTGTGGTAGCCAGACATTCGGGCAACTGACAGAGCTGGAAAGAACAACATTGCTAGTGACTGACAGACTACAGTTCAAACTCGACCCATGTAAGGCTGAACTTCTCAAATTTCATTTGATAAATTAATTGCATTGATCATAGGAGTGGTACAGGCTGAGCAATTTAATAAGTTTGGTAGACAAATCGGAGTTGCATGTATGTGGGGCAACCTCACATCCCAAATCCAACATCAAGTTTATCAAAAAGATGTTGTAAGAAGTTTGGTAGACAAATCGAAGTTGCATATATGTGGGACAACTTCACATCCCAAATCCAACATCAAGTTTATCAAAAAGATGTTGTTAGCCAAGATTATTCATAAAATTTAGAAACCAGAGTTCTAACTTAAGCTCTAGTCTTGATCAACTAAAGCTGAATTAAACCATAGTAGAACATGAGCACTGAGTAGGTGAAAATGTGAGATAATTTCGATTGAAACTCAAATCAGTGCAAGGACCAGTAGGCTTGTCAGGTGGTATAATCAATTCAATTAAGAATTATTACTCTAATTGCACACATCAAGGCGGTTCCCTCCACCAGACCAACTCCCATCAACCTGATTCAACCCACCACAAGGCTCAAGGCACTTAAGCACATACGCAGCTTCAAGTCACCCCGGCTTGATTTTCAATTTACCTCCCTCCAGGTGGTACTCAACTCCAAGGTTTTTTTTTTCATGGTTTACAAAGAGCCACAATGGCGACATTAAATGTTATAGTGGTGCTCCAAATTACAACATTCATCCACATACTGGATGTATACTATGGTTTTCATTCACAATCTTGGCAATTTCATCTAAGATTTTCTTAAAATTCAAATGTGTTTAGCGATTTCATCCAAGTTTTTGGCATTTTTTAGCCAAACTATTTTTTCGAGTGCAATCTAGCACCAAAAAGACAAAAGAAAATGCCCTGCTCAACTCACAGACTGATACTTTCCAACCCATCCAACCTCAACCAAGATCAAGTGCATGATTTGACACCTATACATCTCAATTCCTATTGATTTGTGAAACAAAGCAAATTCATATAGGGTGTATATTAATAAGTAGTATAAGGAAAAAGGGAGAGAAGAGAGGATAGCATATTGCATACTCTTAAATATTGTTCAAATAAAATTAGCTTAAGGATAAGGAGGAAAAAAACAAAAGAAGAGAATAAGTATTTTCATAATATTTCAAGAGTTAGTTATCAGAGAGAAAGTCCAATCAAGCTTTTTCTCAAGCTTGCACTTTCTTCCAAACTCATTTAGCTGAGAATTTAGTGTTAGATTTAATTAGATTTGATTTTTAGAAAATAGACACAAAAGAAAAAGAAAACATCCAAAAGAGATAGGAAACAAAAGAAAAGAGAGCAAAAAAAAGTTAGTAGGAAAATTGTACAACTTTCAAACATTATCAAACTTACTAACAAAACTTGGAACAACAATCAAATGGAGGTGAATCGCGCAATTAACAAGGTGGCGGCTATCCATGAGGTAAGTAACTAAATCACTATAAACTACGCCATTTTATCATTAGTGTTAGATTTGAATTAGAACGTTTGAATTTACGATTTTGATTGGAAATTAAACTTAGATGTTATTGAGAAAACCAAATTTCACAACAAATTAGACTCTAAATTCACAATTATTAGTTTTGAAGGTCTTACTTGGGCCGTTAGAGGAATTACTAATTATTTACCATTAGATCAAAAGCAAAAGTAAAAGAGGTAAAAAGTAAAAACAAAAGAATAAGGAATCTTTTGGAAATCTTTCAAGAATCTCCTAGTTACGGTAAAAATAATAGATTTTTACATCCTATCTTAGATTATAACATTGAGGATCAATCCAATAGTTTTCACCAAAGAACTTTTAACCTCCTTAGAATAATCCCAAATAGTGAGAAATCAAGAGTTAAACCATTATAACACTTTATTATAGTAGAGATTTACATTGGACGTAAGTGAAAATTAGGAGAAATTTGATTGAGGCTGACCCATCTAAAATCAGATCAAAACTTGAATGAACCATCATAATTAGCATTGAACAACATTAATTACAAGGCATTTTAATTCTTAAGCACATCAATATTTAATCTAGTTAAAGCTTTGGAACAAAGTCAGACTATACTAAGAAGAGCAAAAGTTGAATTAGACTCCACATTATTTTAGTTGACCTCATTAGCTTTCTAGAAAGTATTTATATTTTAAAATCGGATTAAAACTCTAAGAGTTATAAGCAGATGAAGTATTCAAATCTGGTAAGATGAATGTGAGAATTCTCATCCAAAATTGAATCAATAAAAGAACTTAAGATAGAGATAAAATTTAGAAGATCAGAACCACAAAGATTAATTGGAATCCATTTTACTCACCAATAGAAATTTGTGGATGAAGTTTAAACTTGAATAGCGGTGAACTTCATCCATTGATAACTTTTGCATACTATAGTCAAATTCCACAATTTTTATCATTTTGGAAAGGCCATAATATGCCCTAGCACTTGGACCCATTTTCCTTTAGATTCAGACACCTTAATTTATTTTTAAGATTTAAGGCTACCAACAAAAGTAAGCCATTTAGGTTAAGTGTTGTGAGGGTTAATCAATCATTACAATTAGAGAATAGATACTTAGGAATTAGATTAACAAAGTTCCATTTCTTGGAAGGTGTAATTGGACTGATGTTAAACACCCATAGGATCAAGATTATTTAAGAACTCAGTTGTGTTCGCTTAATTCCAAGGGTGGGAATCAAGCCCCCACTCAGAGCTTCATCTCTTTCAATTGAGCAACAATCAAAGATATACAAAAAATAAGATAGAATAGTTTAATTGATCCTTTCAGTCATTTTATTTGTCTTTTAATTGATGATTGCAAGTTTGGAGGGAGACTTACTACTTGGAGTTGTTTTATTGATCCCAAATAGCAATCCAAAGCTTAATTTGACCATTGCAGCATCTCAAAGTGAAACTAGAAGATCAGTTTAGGCCAAAAATCAAAGCCAACATGAAGGTCATTTTGAAATGGAGGGAGTATTAAAGTATAAAACGTGAAGGTGCATAATTTCGAGAAAACAAAAGTTATCGTAAATAAATCAGAATTCTCTTACGATCTTTCTGAAAGTTTTTGCATCACATCTACTTCATTGAATTTAAAGAAAAGAGGCTCACTTAAAATTCTTCTTATATTGCTAAATAAAATTGGTCATTAAAGTCCTTGAAGAATATTTCTAAGAGAGTAGCCATCAGGTTTTCCACGCTTCTCAAGGGTTGTTTGCATTTTGAGAGAGGAAGTGAATGTAATAGATTTTGACTAGTACAAGCTTTTAAAATTTTAGAAAAACTTGCATTCATCTCAAAGTAGGAGCCTAACCCCTCACGCCCAAGGGGACAAAAAGTGTCCTCATACAGTCTGACAGTCAACTTTGAAGCGCTCTAACATTTGCATCCAATGTTTGATTTCAATAAAACTTGTTGGAAAAGTTGCGCATACTAATCTAGTTTATATGGTAAAAATTTCACATAAATCCAAGACGTATTGAGTTTGTGAAAGTCATTTGAAGTTCTCAGGTTCAATACACTAAATTGTGATGGCTGCAACTTCGAGGGATTGTACCTCTTTCATCAAATGTTTGTTTTTAATAAAATTTATTGGATTTTGCTACCATAAAGGTCTAGTTATTGTGGTAAAAGTTTCATGCCAATTCAAGTTGTTTTGAATGTTTAGGAGCAATTCAAAGTTCAAAATCCAGAAATTTTTGCATTTCAGTGAACTTCAATAGCTCATAACAGTCATAACTTCTCGTATATGATCCTTTTCAGTAATTTTGTTGTAAAAGTTGCGCTTACTAATCTAGTTTGTTTTGTTAAAATTTTATATCCATCCAAGACATTGTGAGTTACAGAGAGGCATTTTAGTAGAAAGAGGTTGATCCACAGATGTGATTTTTGCTACTTTTTTCATTGTTTTTTGACATTTCAAACCCATTTTGCAGACGCAATGAGTCATTTTATGATATTTTTTTTCCACCAAAGTGTTTATATTCTGGTTTTGAATCGCTTTGTAGTTTAAAGTTTTTTCATTTGAGTCGGTTTAGAAATCAAATCTCACCTCCAAATGTGTTTTAAGAAGATTTCAGCACCTTTTTTCAACACTAAAACATTATAATCTTTCAATCTATACGGTCAAATGACCCTAAATTTGTTCCACAACATCTAAAACATGCACACTACAATATTGTATGGTTGAGATCTTTATAACTGACTACAAGTGATGAGACTTTTAACACTTGCATAGGGAGGAGGATTTCAAGCATAGTTGGACCTTGGGCATTGAGGAATTAAGTTATTGAAGGTAAATCACAAAAATATAAGGGCTGGTTTCCTAGATTCCATTTTTTAGGATCAAGCCATGTGGAATTGATAAAAATTACAGGTTGTATCCAAAAATTAATATTTTTTTTTTAAATTCATGATTTTTAATTGCTAATATTAATAAAAATTCATGAAAAAGTGCCTTCAACTATTTTGAATTATTTATTTTGACAGTTTTGGGTGTTTTTAATTCATTCCTTAATGTTTTTGTTAAAATATATTGATTTTTAGATGAGGCTAAGTACTTAAGGCACTTCTTTCACATCAGAAAACACTCAAAACTATCATTTCTATTGCAAATTGAAAAAAAATTTAGAAAGTGTTTTTTTTGCAAATCTAATGGTATGATCTTGTATAAGCCTAATATACAAATATATAGATGAAATTTTWAAAATTTTGATTTTGTAGATTGCAATGGTTTTGCGCTTAAAGTAAGCAAATCCATTTTTTTGCACCTTGTCTAACTAGATTTTAAGAGGCTTTGAATCTTTGTGACTTTGAATTTTTGTACAATACATATTGATTTTCTCATTTTTACATTGAAAAATTGAGTTGAAAGTCTAGGAAAAAATTTCAACAAAAACATGCTCAACTTCATCCTTTAAAAGTTGTTAAGTAGAAGTAGGTATGAGATTGAAGAAAAAAACAAATTGTTAATAGCTCTAAGATGGAATTCAAAATCACTAATCACAATTGTGAGATTGCTCTAGAAAGTCAGCAAAACCTTGTGGAAAACAGTGAAAATTGCAAACCAAAATGATTCTTGTAAGTTATATTTTCAAAGATTCAAGATTGAAGGAAAACGGATCTGTTAATAATTCTAAGATGGAATTGAAACACACTAGTTCCAATGGCAAGATTTCTTTTTGCTAGGGATCTTAAAATGAATCCTCCAAGTTATTTTTTCTAAAAGATGCTGTAAGTGCCCAATTAATAAGATTGTCTATAACTTTTGCATAACAAATCTTAATGGAATGAATCAAAGCTTTCCATGTAGATAAAAATACAATCTATTCAAAATAAGTTTTTAAATGTTTTATTTTAAGATTTTTGAGGATTTTTTTTCTGCCTGCTGAACTAAAATTTGGGCTTTTTGTGCCATAACTTTTGCTCCCAAGCAATGATTAAAATATAATTTATATTTTGGGAAAGTTAATGTGTTTTCTATGATCACAAAAAAATTCAAAAAATAACAACAAATTTTGAGATGGTAGGAACTTGCCCAAAATCTATTCTGTCCCTCAAGGGGACAACAGGACTATAGGGGTTAAGTTTGCAATTGTTTGTTTGCTCAATTATTATGCAACGGTTGTACAAAATAAATTGGGTTATTATACCCTTGGTTTCAAAATATAATTGTGATTTTTTGTAGAAAAATATACAAGTACAATGGATTTATTTTGAGATAGAGGAGATATATAACATCACCACTTTATCTATAAAGTGATTGGAGTATAAGTGAGAGCGCTATCTATTGTAAACAAAAAAAATGGTGAGTAAGGGTGACTAAAAGCAAAATGAATGACTCCCATTAGATGTTTCTTCAGGCCTCTAAAAGATTGTTTCGAGGTTGTTCCCCAAAATTGTTCCCAATGCTGAACATTAGCCACTGTTGGTATGAATTTTCGAATTTTGGAAAATAAAAAAATCCAAAAATTTTAAAAAGAACCAAGAAACCAAAAAATGAATTAAAAAAATAGATTTAAAAAAAAATGATTAATTAATTAACATAATTTGACATGGCAGTCTATCGACCCACAATCTTCTAGAGCCCCCAAAAAACATCTAATGCACTTCTATTTATGAAGTGTAAATGAGACTTCAGTCAAGTTAAATCCAAAAAATATGGAGAGCCTCAAAGAATAAATTGAAAATTGTGAAGAGTCCAAAAGAATCACCACATAAGCCACACACTACAAGAAAGTAGGAGAAGTTCAAATCCCTATTTTGCTGAGATTGTTGGTTTGAGACAACTAAAAGAATAAAAACTTCAAAGGGATATTCATGTATTTGAAGTACTGTTGCCTTTCTAGAGCAAGATATAATGGAGCATGTGATCATGTGAACTCATCCCTAAGAGCAATTTTGCAATCCAGAACTCACTATGGCTTATTTGGCAAGCCTTTGAGATTGGCTATAGCGGAAATGCTCTAATTGTGTTTATGGAATGGAGTACTCTAATTGTATTTGTTGTTAGGCTTGGTTGCAAAGTTGGGCAAGAGATTAAATGTGTTTAGAGTGAAATTATTTATCAAGTGGTTATCTGTTGCCAGTTCTTAAATTACTACATAATATGTTCATGCACCCAAATCACTCAAAATACACTTCTTGAAATTAAATTTTCATGCACAAACAAGTCAAAATTTGACCAAACTTCTTAAACCACAATTTGGTTCTAACTATTTTCAATGTTGTTTAGAGATTTTTATCCCATAAACGACGCGGAATCCATTTTCTGGTTGATAAATGAGAGAGCATCGTTTCTATGTAAATGATCTTAAAACCATCTTGTTTGTTCAGAAGTGCGTGTGCAAAGGAGCTTTGTTTGCACCTATGTAGAAAAAATAAAGAAATGTTTTTTTAAATTTCCTTTGGTAGATACATGCATGCCTAGTGTGGGAACAGACCATAGAAATTTTGTCTCTAGATCATTATTTTTGGATACGCCCCAGTACTAAAAAACCGCAAAGTGTGACAAATTAGTTGAATCAAAATTTAAATATAAAAAGATTTTTTAAAATTTCTGAAAAATAAGGGATTTAATTACTATCAAATTAGACATCTCCATTAAAAAAAATTCAAATTTATTGGATTCATGCTCCAAAAGTTATAGCACATGACAACTTTGTCATTGCAAGTGTGATGCAAAATAGGACCGGTCTTTCTTGCAGTCACCCTACGACAAATAAATACCAAAGAAATCATGAAAAAAAAAATATGAAGACGTACAACGTGAAAGGCCCTCAAAGACCTCCACAAAGCTTCAAAAGCAACAAATATCGAGCAAAATGAACTCCAAAAATATTATTCAAGATTTTTGGCTAAAATGCCAAAAAAATCCAGCACAAATTGGACCCAATGGACCCAAATACAAGAATGTAGGTATTTTAAGAGGAAGATGGGTGCCCTTTCATATTCTCCCAGGGCACCATCCTCCTCTCGTTCCTACCTAGGATACCAAGGACTTACATCCTTGGCTTGGAACTTACATCCCTTGACTTGGGATTTGAAACTTACATCCCTTGACTTGGGATTTGAAACTTACATCCCTTGACTTGGGACTTACATCTTTGACTCTTAGACTTACGTCTTTGAATCTCGGACTTACACCCATATCTCTTGGGATTCTACACCCTTGACTTTAAACTTAGATCTTTGATTTTCGGACTTACATCCCAATTCTTTAGATCTTTATTTTGATTCTCTAGGTCTTCATCATGATTTTCTAAATCTTCATCTTTACCTCTTAGATTTTTCACCTTCTAAGCTGGTCCAAACTCTAACTTTTGGATATTAGCACCAAATTACAAACGGATTGTGACATTGACTTCAAAGGCCATATTTGTTGTGAAGAACCTCCATCCCTTCTTTGAATCTCAAAGTCTCATCGCTAACATCAACTTAACCCTTAAGCGCTCTGACGTCCATATTTTGGACGATGAACGGAGGGCTTGCAAGCATTGTTTCGTCCAACTAACTTTTCATTCATTCAATGTAATACTTGAATCTTAAGAATATAACCTTCTATAATCACCAATTTCATGAAATTGCAATAAATGATATTTTTGTCCAAAGATATAAGCAAAAAGGTGCAAAAATTCAAAAAAGGATTGAGGCATTAAGCGGTTAAAAAACAAAGTGGGTTGCAAATCCAACTTTTGGAATTTTTCTTTTTGTGAAAAGTAATTAGCATAGGCTCTTTAGTAGATGTAGAGGAGTTAGAAAAGACTATCTTCAACCTCTTTTCGACTTTGTATGCTCCCAATATGCTGGTCAACTCTGTTGTAATCTTTTAAATTTGTTAGTTGTTGAAGAATCTAGCCAGTTTGGGTTCTTTTGACTATTAAAATGTTTTGAAACTGGTTTGGGCATTCTATTAACATGAAAAATGTTATCTAATTTCTAATGAAATTTTACCGCCACCTAGATAATTTCTAGGAATTTTTCATTATAGATTTAGGCAATTGACCATTAGAAGAACATCTTATAAACTATCAAAAGATTCCGAATTTTCTTGTGGAATCTCTCAAGGAATTCCTCAAAACATGTGTAGGCTCATATTTTTACTCTAAACATTTGAAAGAGGATAAAATGCTACTTTCTTTATACAACAACAGTAATCAAAGAATCTTTAACACTAAGGGAAATCTTGGCAAATTGATTTTGCCGTTCACTCTTTAGCGTGATTTAAACCTTGAATTTGCATCTTTGAAAAATAGCTTTTTTCCACTAGCTCGTTTTGATGTAGTAATCCCTGCATGCCAACATTTCAGATTATTCTATTTTTTCGGTACCATAGGAAAACTGAAATCTATTTTCAAAACTTGTTCTAAGAATGTCCTAAGGTTCTCTCAAACCAATTTTAGCCATATTTAGTCGCATACATGGTAGGTTTTAGGTCATTCTAGGCATATCATTCAGATCCTTTTAATTCTCACTAATTCTTGGTTTCTATCTTGATTACAAGTGGATTTTGGGCTAGTTTTAGATGTAATACTCTATTTTAGACCAAATGTTATATTACCATATAACATACCTATTTTGGTTCTACATTCATTTGGGGGCTATTTGTATTTTTTCTCCATCTAATCTTATTAAAATGTTTTAAAAAAAGGACAATGAGTCTGAGGTGACAAAATGGGAGCTCACAGTAGGACAGAAATGCAACTATTCATTTTCACAATTAAGGATGAAAAAGAAAAATCTTCTATAATAGTTTGACTTTCAAAAAACTAGTTTTGGTAACGAAATTAATACAAATCATTACTATTCCAGCGTGTACTATTTAAAACTTAAATTAAAATAATTTTTCATAAATACAAATGGAATAAATAATTGCAGTAGAATAACATAGAATTCTTTAAAATAAAAACTACAGTTCATAATGTGTGGCTTAGAATAGTTAGGATTTGATTCTGCAGATATTCTGGCGTGTCATAAGTCGCTCTCTCTGCTTTCCTGATTTCAGTTATTTTTCTTTACACAAGGGCCTCAAAAAGCTTTATAAGGTAGGAGGTCCATAAGTGGACCATCTAAGGGCTGGAACTGAATTTTAGGGAGGTGATACACCTTGAGATATTTTTCAATAAATTTTCCTTGAAAGACAAGGAGAATTGACATTTGGCTGAAGTCGTTTCATATTTTTTGAAGCTTCATGGAATTAGTTATGAAATTTTGAAGTCAAAACACCATAGGGCTTTAAAAGCGACCACCCTTGAAATGTATACCGTTGGTACATTTTGATAAATTGAAGAAAGCAAAATGTATCTTTGAGGCATGTTCCATTCAAAATGTCCTTTCCGATTTTGAGCCTCCTACCTTAATCACTGCAGGGTAATTGATATCAATTTTTTTCTTCAGTTATTTTTCTTGACACAAAAGAAAGGCTTTATGATCGTTGAAAGCGCATCAAGCTGCCCAAAGTCGCCCTCAACAAACATGTAAGATCTGGTTGCAATTTGACAATATTTGGATGCGTTTGACTGTAATTGCCTCTAGAGTTGGTGATAAAATTGTTTGAAACATGCAAAGTCCTTTTTTTGTGTATTTTTATGTAGGTCTCGTGTCACTCTCGGCTCCTTTGTCTAGCTTGTAGGCTTGGTTGTTCCGCTCTCTCATTTAATGCAATGGTTCTTCCGTTTGTTTCAAAAAAAAAAAGCTTTATAATCAAAAACGACATTTTCTGCTTTAGTAGCTTCCACATGCCTGTTTGGCACTTTTCTCTCAATTTGCCACCTAGGCTGACCCATCCCTACGAAACCGGACTAATTGTGGTATTTGGGGAAAAAACAAAAAAACACTTTACAATCACTATGATCTAATTTTGGGTGCAAACCAAAAACTAGTTGCAAAGAAAAAACACTTAACAAATGACTAGGGTGGTTTGACCCTCTCATTCCCCTTGCGGTTTATTTTTGTGGAATTGTTTTTATTTTTCATCCATGATAAATGTGAAAATTTTGAATTTACATTTTGAATTGGAGACTCCAAATTACATTTAAGAAGTGAAGAGATTCAAAATTAAAGTGGCTCAAAATAAAGAGCAATTTTTTACAATTATCTTTGGCTAAAGGAACGAGGGAGTCAATCCTCCTTGGCCATATCAAACACGCACATCCATAGCATTGTTTATGAATGAGACAAGGTCCCTTTTGCATCCTTGAAAAGGAGATTTCTCTAAGGGAACAAAATTGTTGTATATGGCTCCTCAGCCAACATCCATACCTTAAGTTGTTTTGTTTTGTTTTGTTTTATTTGTTTGTTTRTTTGTTTGTTATGGTGAGAATATCCCATAATCATGCCTTCCTTGGTCAAGTTCTTAGTACCGTTGAAAACCTCTTTGCAAGTAGGGATATACAAGCTTTGTTTCATGTCGTTGTAAACCACGACAAGAAAGATATTTGAATTTGAGTTTTCATGAATTAAAAAATTAGATAATTATGTTTATTTTTACTTTATATCATATTGTAGCATTGGCACAAGGCATATACCAATGTATACCTTAGATTTTTTTTTTTAATTGTTGCATTTCTTAAATTGTGTGTCCCTTGGTTGCATTCTTGGTACCTTCAAAAGCTCTTTGCAAGGAGGGGTGCATCCACTTTGTTTTGTGGTGCTTTGACTCTCAATTAAAAAATATTAAAATTTGATGATTTTATAAATTAAAAATTTACTAGTGTGCCATGTGTTGTTGCTAGCATTCAAAGTTAGTGAAAACATTTTTTTGGCCCTGCGAAAAAAAAGGCAACTGCACTTCATAAGCTCACTTTTCTGTGAAAAAATGTCCAAAATGGTGATGCTTTTTTGGATTCTTTTTTCTAGACAAGTTGGCCACATGCTTGAAAAATTTCAGATCATTTGGAATTGTACAACATAAGGTGAAAGCACCCAAAACCGATCATTTAAGTAATTCAGCATATTTGAAGGCAATTTTTTCTGAAAATAATATTTTTGTAGTATTAGCGAGTGAAAATCATGAATATTAAAAAAAAAATTAGATTTTTTGGATATTGTATGTAATTTCTATGATTTTTTGAAGTGCCCGCTCACTAGACCACTGAAACTTTCCTATAGGTGTACCTAAATCTGAACACTACCAAAATCAGCAATCAACAAATCAAAATTCAGTAAGTGTCATTCATACGTGTCGACGAATCACAATCAAGTATTTGTAAGACATATTAACTACAACCAATGGACGCAATTAGGTGTAGTCTATGGTATAAGATTGGGTACACGTGCGCTAATGGGTGTTTCTACCTTATAGGAAAAAAATAGTAAGTAGACAATGATAGAGAATGTTTCAAAACACTAAATTGTTAAGAATTTAATTATGGAATTGAAAAATTCCAATTCCAATGGTTGCAATGCTGAAATAATCAATCTATGTTCTATAGTTTTATTCTTTTCCAAAAATATTGGAAAGTGAGTTAGATAAAGGACTTTAAAGTTTATTTTAGAGTAGAAAATCCATAATTGTATGCAAACAAAAAATTCTTGTAACTTTTGACTCATTGACAAAAATGGAATGATCCAAAGCTTTCCACAAATATATAACTCTATAAAACCAATTTCAAATTTTTGTTTCCGAAAAACGTGATTTTTCTAATCTGCTTAGACTACCTATTTAAAAAGAAGTAACATACTAAGCTATGACTTTTGACTTATGTTTCCAAATGTCATGAAATTTAGTGCTTATAAAAGATATTCCTTGTCCCCACCTTTTATTAAATTTAGGGCCAAAAATATAAAAAATCTCTAGTCACACATACCTGCCCAAAATTTCTAAGTACCCAAAAAACACATGTTGGTCTTTCAGGGGTTAACATGCCAAATTTACTTTTGAAGTAGATTTACTTGTTTGAAACATTCCAAAAAAATAAAAATAAATCCCTTTCAATCAAAGATCCTCTTAAACCTTGAAGGACAAACCGGTGGCCGTGAAAATCATGCAATTTTGATATCGTTGTCGTATTGTAAATACATATAGTATTTTAAACGTGTGTATATTATTCGTTTGAGTAGATTCTTGATTTAGAAGAGAAACTTACCGAATACCAATGACGCTTTCGTTAGCTTCAAGGTGACTCTTGTTAGTGATGGAATTGTTTTTAAGGTAAAAGCCTTAGACAAACTTCATCAGTTCGACGTATTCCTTTGAGTTTTAGAATTTGGGTTTGGATTTGGAGTTCGATTGAAAAATGTCAAACTACAGGATTTTTATGAAGCCACAGGATGTGGAATAGTACTCTTCATCAACTTTAGTTTTTACCTCCACTAGATGAAAGTTGGAGTTTAATATGATATTTAAATTTTTAATGATATATGTGTGTGTTAGAAAGTAAAAGAGTGGGAGTTTAGAAGTAGTTTACTATGTAGTTGTTTTTTCTTGGACCAATGGTTGTTTGGAGGCCCATGTGTGGTGGATAGGGACAAGTCCTACTTACCTTAGGGATCTAGAGGCTTGGTAGGCAGTTTCTTGCTCCAGAAAAAGGGGTTGTTGCTCCAAAAAGAGGGGTTGTTGTGTGGAAAAAAGGGAGATTTTTTTTTTTTTTTTTTTTGAGAATGTGTGTAGAGAGCCAAAACTTTGATTAGTGAGAACTCTTGTTGTATGAAAAATTTGATAATGAAAATTAAAGTTTTTTTTTTATGAATTGTGCTTCTTTGAGCATCTCTCTTGCTTGATTTGGAGTTGTGAGTGARGAGTTATGAGCATGTGAGTGGAGGAAGGTCTGCTACCACCCACCGAAGAAGAGCGGAGATTCGGGCAAACACCACAGTTTGTAATTTTATCTTATTCCTTTGAAACTTTTAGGCATTAGAGAAGTTTTTTTAGCTCTTTATAAACACTTGACTCGAAGCATTTGAAGTTGTAAGGTAAAAGTTATGAGTTGTTGAATGATAAGGAGTCTGCTGCCTTTTTAAAGAGAAAGCCGAGACTTTGCTTGTCTATAGTTTTTGGACAGTAGTTTAAAATGGTTTGAAACTTAAGGGAGATTTAGTTTGTAAGAATATCTTCCTAAAAAGTTATAGAACTTAAAAATTGAAAGAAATTTGAAGGAGATATAAAAGTTTGAGATAGGAGAGGTCTGCTGCCCTTCAATTGAGAAGGCCGAGACTTTGATTGTCCATAACTTTTGGACAATATGTTGAATTGATTTGAAATTTAGAGGGGTGTTAGATTATCGTATTAGCTTTTCAAAATGCTATAGAACTTATCATTTGACCTTGTAGAATATCTGTGGTACTAGTTTGAAAGAAGCTACTATTTGCAAAAGTTTCTTTTGAAACTAGTTGAAGTTTCTTCAAGTCTTGGGTGAAGGAAGACTCCAAGACTCAAGACTTTGGAAATTTGGAGACCTTTGGAGGTGTTGTGTGTGTTGTGGCTTGTGGTTCGACAAAGTTGTTTTCATTTGTTATTCCCAGCCGATTTTGGAGGCTAGTTGCAATTTTGATTTTAGCATTGTGAACCTATTGCGAGCCGTGGTTATTCAATAAGCGTTCCATTTTGTGTTTGTGGCGACGAAGTGGGGTTAATGGCCCACATGGTCGATTTTTTATGTTGTTCTCATTGGTGAAAGGCGCCTCCTAGTCACCGTGGATTTGAAGTTTAGGATCCCGTCATCCGGACGATCACTTGTGTTGGCCGTCCCGTTTTACTCGTCCCAGACCTTGTTTCTTATCACACACCCTTACCTTGGCCCTTTACAACCACCACATGATAGGCTAGGGACGTGATTGAAGTTTGAAGTGTGAAGATTGAAGACCGAAAATTCGACTAAACTCTCTAGTGAATTATTCCCAGTTGCAGCCAGATACTTCGCGTATTCCTAAAGCGCGCTCCTCTCTACATGACATTTGGTGCTTCTTTTCTTAGAAAGCTTTGGTGCTACAGGTGAGGTTTTGCTATAGAGGACACTGGACGGACTCCTAGTACAGCAGGAGGCGGTACTGAAAAAGTCCAAGTGCCTACGGAGGATCTTCTTGGAGCATTGGCTCTATACATGAAATCTCATAGAATTGATCAAAGTGGACAAACTGCCACCAAGGCTTTAAGAGCCGTTATTACTAAGATTGGGAGGTTTGATGGCAAGAATATGTCTAAGTTCTTGCAGATTTATATTTGTGAGATAGAGGTGCATCGTGTGGATGAAGAATGGATGATGTTTACCTTCGACATGGTGGTTGTACCTGACATTCGTGAACTGGTCCTAGAAATCCGCCTACTTGCTGTCCTTTGGAGTGCCTTTGCTGAGAGGCTGCGAGATAAATACTTTGATAAAGACTTTGAGAGGATGATCAAGAGATCCTTCCTCGAATGGGTGGAGCAGTGAATTGGAAGAACTTTAGGTCCTAATGAGCTCCTCAAGGACTTTGAAAAGAAGGTTGGCCTTTAGGCTCTAGAAAGGCAGAAAAGCGTTTTTGGCAAAAAAAAGCGTCTTCTAGGCTCTAAAAAAGTCAAGCTCTTCCTTCAAGCAGCTGGTGACGCATTAGAGGACAAAGTACTTTTACTTCTTGGAGATCGTATTACTACAGGTGGTTTCACTAACAATTGGAGAAGGGTGCTAGAGACTGTGATTCTCTTGGCCAAACAACAACGTGTAAAGACAAGATGTGTTGGAGTAAGTATTGAGGCTGAGATCATCTAGAAACCTTCCAAGGTGTCTTTCGCTCCATCTCTCTCCACGAATCCAGAATCTATTTTGAAGCCAATCAAACCTACTGAAGCAGATACCCTTGAAGAACTTATCAAGGGCTTTTCAGAATTGAGGGTGGAAATGAGTGAGCTTCGGAGGTCACAAACCTCTAACTTTTCACAAAGATCTGACTCTAGCCAAGAATATGTATGGAAGTACATGTTTTGTGACAAGACTGAGAAAGAAAGCTCGAAACATACGCTTTGAGACTGCACAAAGTGCGATGAGGCAGTAAGGAATGGATTCATCATATTTATAGATGAAAATATTCATAATGCTACCACTAAATCAACCTTGTGCACCAATTTTGGCAAAAGGGGGATGAAGAAGCTTATAAAAAAAAAGAAGCACCAAATGTCATGTAGAGAGGAGCGCGCTTTAGGAATACGCGAAGTATCTGGCTGCAACTGGGAATAATTCACTAGAGAGTTTAGTCGAATTTTCGGTCTTCAATCTTCACACTTCAAACTTCAATCACGTCCCTAGCCTATCATGTGGTGGTTGTAAAGGGCCAAGGTAAGGGTGTGTGATAAGAAACAAGGTCTGGGACGAGTAAAACGGGACGGCCAACACAAGTGATCGTCCGGATGACGGGATCCTAAACTTCAAATCCACGGTGACTAGGAGGCGCCTTTCACCAATGAGAACAACATAAAAAATCGACCATGTGGGCCATTAACCCCACTTCGTCGCCACAAACACAAAATGGAACGCTTATTGAATAACCACGGCTCGCAATAGGTTCACAATGCTAAAATCAAAATTGCAACTAGCCTCCAAAATCGGCTGGGAATAACAAATGAAAACAACTTTGTCGAACCACAAGCCACAACACACACAACACCTCCAAAGGTCTCCAAATTTCCAAAGTCTTGAGTCTTGGAGTCTTCCTTCACCCAAGACTTGAAGAAACTTCAACTAGTTTCAAAAGAAACTTTTGCAAATAGTAGCTTCTTTCAAACTAGTACCACAGATATTCTACAAGGTCAAATGATAAGTTCTATAGCATTTTGAAAAGCTAATACGATAATCTAACACCCCTCTAAATTTCAAATCAATTCAACATATTGTCCAAAAGTTATGGACAATCAAAGTCTCGGCCTTCTCAATTGAAGGGCAGCAGACCTCTCCTATCTCAAACTTTTATATCTCCTTCAAATTTCTTTCAATTTTTAAGTTCTATAACTTTTTAGGAAGATATTCTTACAAACTAAATCTCCCTTAAGTTTCAAACCATTTTAAACTACTGTCCAAAAACTATAGACAAGCAAAGTCTCGGCTTTCTCTTTAAAAAGGCAGCAGACTCCTTATCATTCAACAACTCATAACTTTTACCTTACAACTTCAAATGCTTCGAGTCAAGTGTTTATAAAGAGCTAAAAAAACTTCTCTAATGCCTAAAAGTTTCAAAGGAATAAGATAAAATTACAAACTGTGGTGTTTGCCCGAATCTCCGCTCTTCTTCGGTGGGTGGTAGCAGACCTTCCTCCACTCACATGCTCATAACTCYTCACTCACAACTCCAAATCAAGCAAGAGAGATGCTCAAAGAAGCACAATTCATAAAAAAAAAACTTTAATTTTCATTATCAAATTTTTCATACAACAAGAGTTCTCACTAATCAAAGTTTTGGCTCTCTACACACATTCTCAAAAAAAAAAAAAAAAAAAATCTCCCTTTTTTCCACACAACAACCCCTCTTTTTGGAGCAACAACCCCTTTTTCTGGAGCAAGAAACTGCCTACCAAGCCTCTAGATCCCTAAGGTAAGTAGGACTTGTCCCTATCCACCACACATGGGCCTCCAAACAACCATTGGTCCAAGAAAAAACAACTACATAGTAAACTACTTCTAAACTCCCACTCTTTTACTTTCTAACACACACATATATCATTAAAAATTTAAATATCATATTAAACTCCAACTTTCATCTAGTGGAGGTAAAAACTAAAGTTGATGAAGAGTACTATTCCACATCCTGTGGCTTCATAAAAATCCTGTAGATATTAAGAATTTGCATACTACATCTATAAAAAAAATCCAAGGATTCAATCACATTTAACCTAGAGTGCTCCAACGTCCATTTTTTGGACAATGAGTAGATTGAAACTATAGTTTCCCATCCTCTTAAGTGCTTGGATGAAAGTTCTTCTAATTAGTGGAGATACTATAGCAAGTTGTTGTTCTATCTAAGGATTAAATTTGGTGATACTAGAGTACATATTTTTCTAAAATTATCAATGTGCAAGTATGTCAAGTGGTTGACCAAGCCAAAATTGCAATAACTTTAGTTCAAAAATTGGATTGATCAAAATGAGGTCATAAGAACACAAAACTTTTAAAAATCACCATGTCAAGAGAACCTCATTTCAATCCTATTGCAACGCATTCTACTTCAAAAATGGTAATATTTTGTTGTTTATAAAATTTTGAAGGAATTTTGAAATTTTCCTTTCAAAATTTAACCCCTATAGGACCAAGGCATTTTCTGGCTCAAAAATCACTTAAAACTGTCATGTTTGTTGCGTTCGTCCAAGGAACCAAACCAATCATTTTTTGTAAATCTAATTGCAGAATCTCATACTTCACTTGTCTTAGAGCATGTGGTAAAAATTTCATGAAGTTTGACCATATAGATTTAAAGATATTAGCATTCAAAGTTGAAAACAAAAGTTTTTTGAACTCTGGTTTGCAATTTCAAATGACTTTGGCCGCCATTTCTGGAAAGTTTTTGCACTGCAAAGCTTGAGTTTAAATTTTTTTATGTTGAGCATTTGTGTTGGGAGTTGGAGAAGAAAAATTTGAAGAAAAAATATTTGATTTTCAATCTTTAATAAATTGTTATATAGAAGTATGTCTAAGATTGAGCAAAATGCTAAATTGTTAATAGCTCTAAGATGGAATTGAAACACCCAAATTCCAATGGCGAGATAGTTCTTGCTAACAAACTTAACTCTATTAAAAAAAAACATTGAAAAAAACTTTGGTCCTTTAGGGGTTAAACAAAAATATTGGTGATAGTATTGGTGAATCTAACTGTACGGATGGAAGTCTTAGTCTACAACTTTTATTTGTATATCAATTACAAAATATGCTTTCAAATAATATTTTTATAACAATTTTTTTCAAATCGTCAATTTTTGAGTTAAAACAATAACAAATAGTTCTTTAAAAAGAGTGTACAAATTTCTAAAACTTGGTTGTAAAATCAAGATCAATATATTTTATAAAAATCCTCTTTCTTTGCATAGTTCAATATTTTTAACAATTAAGGCCATATTTGTTATATTGAGACCTTTTCGAAGTTTCATTTTTATCTTCGACTCGAAGATGATAAACCACTTTATTTCTTTACTATTACTTTTTTATAAATAGGTAAGAACACCAACTTTTAGAATTTCATTATAGGATCACTATTTATTTTCAGTTTCAATTACTATTTTTTGAAATGAATTTTCCAATAACTAGCTTTCTATCTCAAAATTTGCAAAAGTCTCAATATAACAAATATGGCCTTAATTTGAATCCTTTATATGTCTTTAGAATGAAGGAATCTAAAACCTAAATTTTTGATGGATAGCAATAATAAATTGAAGTTTAATATCAAAGAAGTGAAATCCAATTTGGAGCAATTATTCTTCAAAGTTGGTGGGTTTATAACCATTGTGTATCAAATTTGAAGGTTGACACGATTGGAAAATATAATTGATGCAACTTTTGACAATGAAATATTTATCAACTTTTTATCAAACTCAACATGTTCAAAGGAAAATTCATTCACTTTGAAGTTAGAATTTTCTTTTTATAAGAAAATAGACTTCTTTTATTCTAAATAAACTTTGAAACAAAATTTATTGATTGTATATTATAATACAATTTTATGGTCAATTTTCCCTCTACATTGTTGATGAACGATTATTTTAAAATGATATTAAATTTATGAATTTCTATGAATATATGAATTTTTATATTTTTATGATTAAAAATTAAAAACTCTACAATTTTTTATTAAAAAACATTAAATGTAATATATGTAATTTTTATATAAGTCGTATTTAAATTAAAAATTTTAGGAGATAGACATGTATTGCCAAGACTAAAAGTATGTTGTATGCCTTTTAATTTGTTGGCAATTAGTAATTCAATTTTAGGATTTCTTTTCATTGTTTAAAACTAAAATATGAATCATATATTACATAATATAATTGAAGGTTTTGTATAGGCCAACACATTAGGCGACAAGTCCAAGTAAAGTAAGCCAAATAAACAATTGCGTGCATAAATATGATGCTTTATACAACCCTCATGCACCATGACATATCTATAAGTACATGAAAGTGMAAACAATTAACCTTCATAAACATGTTTTATTTTTTATTTTTTTTATATTTGCCACAACAAGAGTTCATGATGAATATACCAAAAATGTTCAAATGTCAAAAGCATTTAGAAAAAAAAATGCACAAGACAATATTTAAATGTAGAAATTTTCAACCTTATGAATTTAATTCAAACATATAAAATGCACAAAATAGTTGACAAATGCACAAATTCAAAAATAAATAATCCAACTAACTATCCAAACATCTAGTTTCCAAATAGATGAATCCAATATGTGATCTAGTATCTMTACCTACATCTTTGCATTTGCAAATGATTCTAGAGCCCCTCCCTTACAATAGTTGTAGTGATCTCCTTTCCATCCTCCAAAGTTTCTTTCACCACCTTTAACTTTTCACTTGTCCCTCATTCATTTCAACAACTTTGTATTGTTGAGCTTGTTAAAACCCTTCAAATCATTATACTCATGTGCATGTTTGAAAAGGTCTTAAAATATGGTATTGAAAATGACAATATTGCTTGAATTTGCATCACTTTTTTATTTTAAATATGCAATTGTCATATGTGTTGTAGTGCAATATAGGCCCTTAATGCCTACTTTGTATTACTTAGTTGAACTTAAACTCCTCATAAACTATTTCACTTCCAATTAGTTTTTTCCTACATCATTAAACTCTAGTTATTGGAGATAAAAATGTTGAATTGGCCTCTTTTTTTATATTGATGGGTTATTGCAAGAAACACCGGTCCTATTCTCCATCACAAATAGTGTTGCTCTCTTGTAATCTTCAATAACTTTTGAAGCATAAATCCCGTAAACTTGAAATTTTTATTGGAGATGCCTAACTTGATGATAATCATATATTTTATTTTTCAAAAATTTTAAAAATAAATTTATATTTAAACCATGTCAGAAAATATATTGGGAATAGCGGGTGGAGTGGCATTGTCATGAACTTTGCGGCGAGGGACATAGGAATTTGTAGTAGCTTCCCAGTGTTGCTTTCCAAGACACATCATGTGCAAACGCATGTGCCTGCCATCCGCAAATGTAGGTTGATAGAAGCCCCCAACACCTGTACCAAGCGACCGGCACTCTCTCACAATCTCCAACTGACAAAAACCCCACATCAAAATGCAATTAAGTACAATTTTCACAACAGAATAAGWGGAGCTTACAGAAAGATGAGGCCTAACAATAAAAGAACAGAGGTGTGAATGAAGTACCTGATYATCAATGGACAGCCACCCTTTCAACAACACCACTCCCGGCATCAAAACTGTGTCACCCCATATAGATGGGAGGGAATGACCTACTTTCTTTTGATTCAAAAATGAGGGCGCTAGCGTGATTGCTGCCCTTCCATCAGCACGTTGAGTGCTTGGAAGGCAGATATCAAACGACCTTGAGTCGTTTAAAGCTTCAACGTGATTCTTCTTCTTTCCAGCATTACTCCCCTGCCKACCATCATTTCGAGATCCACTAGTACTCGCATTCGGATTATCCAACATGCACTCTGCTTCATCACTATCCATTGATCTTCCTGTTCCTCTCACTCTGGGTCCAACCCAACCTTTTGAACTAGCAACTTCATCTTCAATATGGATGTCACCCAATTGTTGCCCTATGACAGCTTCAATGACAGGGTCATCGTGCTGGACTCGTCCTGTCCTGTCAAGAACCATCCCCTGGAGATGATTGATGAGCTTTTTGGTATTTTTGGTACCTGTTGGTCCTTTGGGGCCAACATAAACGGGAATGCTATCTACAAATGGGTTGGGCTTTATCCGATAATCAGATGTTCCACTTTTCCCAGAAGATTCCCCTGCCAGTATGAGGTTCTCATGAGGAGCGTTATCTTTGCCATCTCCTTTATCTTCCATCACAACCTGCCGAAGTAACAATACATATAATTAAGGCACACAATATTAAGAAATCCTCAAAACACCAGTCAGCTTCCAATTCTGAGATTTTTGACTGACTTCCAGCCATAGAAAGAGCGGGAAAAATAATCAAACCCTACAATAACTTGCACCGATACATTTCATACAAGTATATTGAAATGAAAAACGCATTCGGGTCCTTACGTCAACACATGCAGATGAGGTGAAAATAAATACACACTCTGAAACTAACACTTATGGACGCCAACTGTGAGCTTGTAAATTATCACTGTGTAACCTCTTCTACAATACTTTCGAAGATACGAAAACCTGCATTAAAATGCACGATGAAAGTGTACAGAGTCCAAGCCACGGGATCATAAAAGGATCTTYGTAACATCCTTGGAGTACCTTGCGACCGAGAAGGTCAATGGTCACAATGACACGTTTCCTTCGATCTGCTTCAATACGCTCTTCTTCTTCTTGCCGCTGACGCAACAACTGCTTCTCCTGCTAACATGAACATGCATTTACTTAGGATCCCTTTGAGTGCCACCAAGTAGAGACACTAGAAGAAAAAAACGACAGTAAAAAATACTGGTTTGTCGATGTGTAGATCGACTTTAACAAACGAATCAGACGCTAAACAGGACCAAATAGGTTTGAAAGGGTAAATGCGTACCACTATTCAAAAGTGGTCAGAATCGAGAAAATCTAACATAAAGAAGCTTCTAAGTCAGACAATAATGCTAGAACGTTTTCTAAGGTATACAGACCTTGTCAGAAAGCCATGCGTTTCCATCGATTTCAAAGTAATCACTCTGATCGTCGATGACTGTCGTCCGCTGAGCAGCTGAACGATCAAACTCCACTAAGCGGTCCTTAAATGCCTGAGCAGCTGCCTCAGCGTCATTGGCGGGGGGCATACTCATGCCTTCTAGACCTGCATAATCGCTGCCCTCTTTCAAAACCAGTACACCACAGTAATTGCAGGGGCCTTCTCCTTCTTGCTCGCACACAATTTTGCCACACCCAAGGCAGTTGTTGATAAGTTTGTGCCTGCTAGCTTGGCAGTTGCAAGCACCTCCCCTTGGAAACAAAGCCAATCCTTCCGCTGCCTCTGCTAATGAGATACCTTTTCCTCCTTTGCGTCCTCTGGTTTTGCTTGGTTTACTTGAAACCGATACTCYTGTCTTTGTGTCTGCCCCTGCCGCAACATCAACACATCCATCAAAAAAGAAAGAAAAGCAAATTCTCAAAAAACAGAGAAAGCATAAGACACCGCAAAGAGAAGTGAAAGCTCTCAAATACAAGGATGTGAGGAGCAATATTGAAGTGACCGAGTTGCGAGTGCAATGAGAACGTATAGCAGTGAAGTGAAAACAATCCAGTTGACGGTAGGAAAATCCACCTTGTGAACTAGGAGGCGCATTCCCCTGAGCCTCTGGTAYGGCCGCTTTCTGCTTTACAATTTTGGGTGCTTTCTTGCTTCCCGCTGACCAGATCTCATCTTCCTTTGGCTTYACGTAAGCATGCAAACCAGCTTCACGCTGAGCCTCTACCTCACGGTCATGAAACGTGAATAAATCACTAGGTCCACCCTCACCTCTTCTTTGCAAATACTCGCTAACAATGTGCTTACACTGTTCTTCGCCAATAATACTCTGAAAACCAAGCAATCAGGTAATGTTTATAAGCCTCAAAATACTGAAGACATTGAACGCTGCCAAATATATGTAGAAGCCATTTTTTTCATTAAACAGAATTCTGCATACCAACAATCCCTCAGTAACTTCGCAAAATTGGGGAGGACTCGAAGAGGTTGCAAACAATAGCTTACATACAGGTATTTCTGCGCTTCCGATGAAGGGTGCAATTTAATAGTAAGACACTAGACTACTTACTTTCATGAGCCTMTAACACGCAAACATTGGAAGTTGCCAAATAAATAAATAAGCCATTTTTGTTCATAAACCTCATTTAAATGCTTCTGTAATTATGACAATAGACTATTTATCCCAGAGAAAGGAGGCCAGTTTCAAAAGCCTCAAAATCCACATATACTCGGACATTGAAAGTTGCCAAGTACAGGGATAAGACAATTTTTGTTATGCATGCCAAMCATCTCTTGATAACTTGGCAAAATTCAGGAGGATTCAAGCAGGACGAAAGAGGTAGCTTACATAAAGATATTGCTGCACTTCGGATGAAGGCGCAAATTCACAGTAAGATACTAGACTACTGACGACTTCCGGGTCCAGTTGGAGCGATGCGTTAGAATCAGAACATTGATCCAGTAAAGCCTGCTGTAGCCACTGCGCCGCAGCTGACATTCCCATTGGTGTCGTAGATATACACCCCTTGACTATGCCTCCTGCATAATTCAGAAGATCACCACTCTCATTACGGCCTGTATAACCTCAAACCCTAGATCATCAATAAGTATGAGATTGAGCTCCTAAATGCAAACCGAAGGCCTCACAGTGCGGACTCTAAAAGCAATCGTAAGCTGAATAGAGCTACATTTTCCCGAGAATCGTAAAATCTAAGAGTCCTACCATGGAATTCCAAGAAATCAGGGTTGAGATTGGTCCATGACGTACTTTCGGCAAGAAATCAACCCYCGTTTGCTGTTTCTTCGTGAAATTCGATCTTCCTTGCACCGCAAATTCTCCACGACTTTAGCAATATCGACAAGTTCAATGAACAAAAAATCGCCTCTATTTAATTACAAGGATTGCGCAAAAGTATTAGTAATCGCTGTGTGAGATAGCTGTGGCGCTAAGCTTAGGTGACGCTCACCAAGAGCAAGAGATCTACCAAGCACAAAAGAAAAAACAGAGGAGCACGGACAGAGAGACAAGCACGAATTAGGGTTACGTAGGACCTCGGTCCATCTTGGCCTTCAGCAATTAAATTGTAAATAATATTTGCATAAGGTGAAAGCACCCAAAACCGATCATTTAAGCAATTCAGCATATCTGAAGGCAATTTTTTCTGAAAATAATATTTTTGTAGTATTAGCGAGTGAAAATCATGAATATTCAAAAAAAAAAATAGATTTTTTGGATATTGTATGTAATTTCTATGATTTTTTGAAGTGCCCGCTTACTAGACCACTGAAACTGTCCTATAGGTGTACCTAAATCTGAACACTGCCAAAATCAGCAGTCAACAAATCAAAATTCAGTAAGTGTCATTCATATGTGTCGACCAATCACAATCAAGTATTTGTAAGACATATTAACTACAACCAATGGATGCAATTAGGTGTAGTCTATGGTACAAGATTGGGTACACGTGCGCTAATGGGTGTTTCTACCTTAGGCAAACCCATTTCCGAGCGGTCCCTTTTGCCGCACCCTAGGAAATGCCCTTTCAAGTTTCAACGTGCAATGCAGAGTTTGAATTCGAGTGAGTCTATGATTCTCCCATGCTTGGAGATACAGTACCTATATTCGTGGCAGGCACTCATTAGGAAAATTTTTAGCCCTCTAAGAGACTGCGAGTTTTGCACCTTTGCTAGCTTTGTTACTAGGTGGAAAATTTGAGATTCATTAATTTACAAAAAATTATACTTTTTACAATACTTTTTTCAAAGGTGTGCAATGAATTGTATACAGAGTGCAATTTTTGTGTTTAAATTTTAAATTTAATTTCCACATGGTAAAAAAAAATCTTTCCAAACATTCTCTCTAGTAGAGTTTGTTGTCCCTCTCAAAACTCCATGAATTACAATTGAACACAAGGTTTGTACACCCAAAATCACAATGATCACTCTATGTACATCTCCAAAATCAATATCTATGTATGTGGAAGAAGCGACTTTAGAACATCTACAAATCGGAAACTTTGACCGTTCATAACTTTTGCATATGGTATCTAGATGTCATGTTCTCTGGTCATTTGGAACCTCTTGGGCTCTCCCTCGCCAATTAGGCACAGTAGCAAAAAGTTTCGGTTTTGGAAGTACCCACCTTAGAGCATCCCCACCAGGACTTCCGTATCCTTTTCCCTACTTTAGTTCGAGACCTCAGATACGGATGAGACCTAGCAAATCTTGCAAACGAGGCTCCCGATACAGAACCGGAGCGCAACTTTTCCCGAGTTTTGTAAAATTTAGAGATACAGAACTTCTAAAAGCTTGGTGCGGTGAAGGTTCCGTATCCCTATCTCTATTTGAGGTCCCCTCCCTAAATTTTTGGGATAGGGAACTCACTGGTGGGGGTGCTCTTACTAGCCTACAGTGGAATGTAAATCAAACGTGGAAGAGGCTACACAAACATCATATTTCCAGAGCTCAACCACATWATCATATCCAGCAATGGGCCCAAACACTTCCAAACACCCAAAATCAAAAGAAAAGAACTCAAAAATAATAAAAATCAGGAAACCAAAGACCCAAATAGGTACTTTCCACCACAAGTAATGTAAAAACTCTATGCATGTAAGATTAGGAGATTGATTGATAGTAATGTGTTATGTATATATTCATATTAATAAAGATAATACATATTTATATGACCCTTGTTCACAGAGTCACGACTCTTCTATCAAGAGTTACACCTCTTTGTTTAACTAGTGTACTAACATACACAGTATTGATACGTATGTCCAACACTCCCACTAGTATACTAGGTTAAAGCTTCATCCGTTTGGATGAATATGATATCATCTAAACGGTCTTCTTCTGTAACATAGGGTTTGGAGAGTGTCGTTGCAGTCTTGCAATTGCGGCCGCCGCACTCTTGTTGKTGTTGTGCTGCTGCAGGTCGAAGTTGAGGAGTTAGAGCTGGTGAGGTGGCGGAGCTTCTGGAGAGGAGGCGGAGCTGCTGGAAAAGAGACGGAGCTGCTGGAGGCGAGGTAGGATCTCTGTCGAGCTCCAGGAGGTTTGCTTCGAGGATTCTTCTGAAGATTGTTGTGTTGTGATCTTGCTTGAGTGTTGTGGCTTGAGAGGTCTTTGAAATGTTACTTCTGTGTGTATAATAGAGGTAATTTCTCCCACTCAAAGATTGCTCAAGAGAGAGAAAACTCCCACTGAAGTTGAGAGGTCTGAAAACCAAAAGGGCTTGGTTTGGAGAACTGTGTGGTATAGTAGGATTTAAACACATGCCAAGTTTATTCATACAGTAGAGATGCTTATCTCGTGGTAATACTTTGGTGAGAATATCAGCTGTCATAGCAGCTGTAGATATAAATTGAAGTTTAATATCTTGGGTTAAAACTTTTTCATGGGTAAAATGATATTGGGTGTCAATATGTTTGGAATGTGAATGATACTTTGGATTTGCTGTTAATGCAAGGGCGCTTTGGCTGTCTGAATAAATTGGTGTAGGATCAGATTGGGGAAACCCAAGTTCTTGTAATAATTTTCGTAACCAAATGGCTTCAGCTGTAGCTTTAGGTAATGCCATATACTCTGATTCGGTGGAAGAGAGAGCAACAGATTGCTGTTTCTTGCTGCCCCAAGAGATAACACCGTTGGCTAAAAGAAAACAATAACCAAAGGTGGATCGTCTTGTGTCTTTGCAGCCAGCCCAATCAACATCTGAATATCCATGGAGAATGGCCCCTTTTGAAGAACGTGTGTAGCAGATTCCATAAGGTAAAGTGCCTTTCACATATCGTAAAGTTCGTTTTAGAGTTTGAATATGGGTTTCAGCTGGTGTACTTAGGTATTGTGCCAAACTACTGATTGTATAAGCGCAATCTGGTCGAGTATTGACAATGGCATGCATTAGGCTGCCAACGATTTGGGAGTAAAGGTGTTAGTCTTCTTGGGATACAAAAGAGTCTTCTTTGCTTAAGCGAATTCCGGATTCCATGGGGGTGCTAATAGACTTGCAGTCTAACATATTATACTCCGTGAGCTTAGAAATAAGGTATTTTTGCTGATGAATAAAAGTCCAACCCTCAGATTTATTTCTTATGATAGCATTGCCAAGGGTGAAGTGTAATTCACCTTCATCGGACATGTCAAATTCTTGTTGTAATAGACTTTTGATGTTGAGAATAAAAGTGAGTTGATTACTCACTAATATGCAATCATCAACATAAACTGTAAGGATAAGAAAAGTATTGTCAACTTTTCGTTGGATATATATACTAGCATTAGATTCTAATCTGCGGAATTTGTTGGAAGTAAGGTATTGATCTAAACGCTGATACCAAGCACGGGAGGACTGTTTGAGACCATATAAAGATTTGCAAAGTTTGCAAACCAGGGTTGAATTTGAAGGTAATGAAAAACCTTCAGGAATTGTCATATAAATGTCTTCCTCTAGATATCCATTTAAGAATGCAGTCTTAACATCCAATTGGTGGATTTCCAAATCATATTGAGTAGCAAGTGCCAATAAAACTTTAATTGAGTTAGTTTTAACCACACGAGAAAATGTCTCCATGTAGTCAATGCCTTGGATTTGAGTGAAGCCACGAGCCACTAAACGAGCTTTGTACTTGTCTAAAGTACCATCAGCCTTTGTTTTGACTCTAAAAACCCATTTAGAAGTGATTGGCTTTTGATTTGGAGGTAATTTGGTAAGAATCCAAGTTTTGTTTTTCTCCAAAGAATCAATTTCAGCTTGAATGGCTGAACRCCATTGTTGAGAATCTGATCGTGATAAAGCTTCTTGGAATGATTGAGGAGGATCATTTGTATGTGAGACGACATTGGCTTGATGCCTTGTAGGAGTAGGCTTTTGTTTAGATGCACGGCCAGCTATGGATTCAAGTAACCTTCGTGTTGGTTTGATTTGCCTTTTAGGTCTTGCTAAGGAATTTGGAGGTGCATATTGGGGTTGAAAGTCTGATGTGACGTCATCTTTTTCAGGGCTGGCAGCATCGGAATCTGAAGTTGGTGAGGTAGCATATGATGGTCCAGGTGGACTTTGAATATTTTGAGGTATTGAGGATGCCGGTTGTTGTGGTTGTTGTAAGTGAGAAGATGGAGGCAAGATTTGTCTATTTGGTAATTGATCATAGTGAGTTTGAATAGTAGGTTGAATTTGAAATATTTCAGGATGGATTAGAATCTCTTGGTCATTCTTTACTTGAAAAGAGTGACTTATGGATTTTGTACTTAAAACTTCATCAAATATAACATCCCATGATATTATTAATTTGTGAGTATGTGTATTTAGTAAACGGTAAGCTTTAGTTTCTTCACTATATCCTAGAAAAATAGCTTCAAAGGAATGGGAGTCTAATTTTCTGCGTTGTTCTTTGGGTATGAAGACATGTGCTTTACATCCAAAGATTTTGAGATAGGATAAGTTTGGTGGACGGCCATACCATAACTCAAATGGGGTTAAATTATTTCATATAGCTTTTGTTGGACTTCGATTTTGGAGATAATTGGCTGTATATAATGCTTCATCCCAAAACATCTTTGGTAATTTGGCATGTGATAACATAGAGAGGATGGCGCCTATTAATGTCCTATTCTTGCGTTCTGACACACCATTTTGTTGGGGTGTATAGGCTGAAGTGGTTTCCCGTTTGATGCCATAGACTTGACAAAAACTTTCAAATTCAGCTGAAAGGTATTCACCACCTTGATCTGTTCTTAGGATCTGGATGGTATGATGAGTTTGATTCTCAACAAAACTYTTATATTGCTGAAATTTTGCAAATGCTTYTGATTTGTGCTTCATTAAGTAAATKGTACAATATCTTGAGAAGTCATCAATAAATGTGATGAAATATAGGTATCCTGTATGTGTGGCCACTTGCATAGGTCCACAGATATCAGAATGTATCAATTCCAAGATGTTAGTAGCTCTTCTTGCTCCCTTCTTAGGGAACTTAAGTTTGTGTTGTTTGCCGGCTAGGCATGATTGGCACATGTTGATCTGTGTTTCATCAAAAGGTTTAATTCCTTGTGACTTACTTTGGATTTGCTTAAGTCTCTGTTGATTGATATGACCTAGTCTTAAATGCCATAAATCAGCTGTAGTGTGTGATGTAATGGTTGGTATGGCCAAAGCATAGTTGTTTGAGAGAATAGTCTCACCTAATTCATATAAATCTAGATTTAATTTACATGTGGCTATGATTTGACCCAATTTGTTGATAAGGGTGGAAATTCCATCTTTGATATGAATTTCACCTCCTGCTTGATCAAGTTGCTTGGCTGAAAATAGATTCTTGGCCAAACGAGGAATGTGCAAAACATCAGGTATGTGTTTCTCATCCCCATTARTCAATTTGATAAGSACATYACCATGTCCTTCAATGGTGTAGGATGTGGAGTCATCCCCTAAATAAACTACTTGGTCGTCTTGACACTTGGTGTAGTTTGTGAACCCTTCTYGCTRATGACACATGTGCTGGGTGGCCCYAGAATCCACATACCAAGTGGAATTGATGTGTCCTTGGGTTTTAGAGGCTACCACATAAAGTTTGTTGTTGGTTGTTGCAAGACTGGTTTGTCTTGTATTAGTACCTTTTTCTGCAACAATTCTGGCTCTGCAATCTTTGATGTGATGTCCGGGCTTTTTGCAGTAAAAACACTTTTTCTCTGTTGCAAGAATCTTCTTCTCAAAAGGTTTGGAGCCACTGCTCTCTCCTTTTGAATCGGAACTTGTTCTAAAGTTCTTGTTAAAGTAAGATTTCTTGTTTTTGTTGAAATTCTTCTTTCCAACATAGAGTGCTGATTTGTTTTCAGAAGTAAGACTTGTATCTTTGATAAAGGTCTCTTCTTGAATCAAATCAGTGATTAATGTTTGCAAAGTGAGCCCAACTTGCCTTCGCAAGGAGCGAATGAAAGATTGATAGTTTTGAGGGAGACTCCTCATTAACATAATTACAACTTCATCATCTGGTATAGGTGATCCAGCTGCTTGTAATTGCTCAAGATGAGCTCTGAAATTATGAATATGTTTGATAATATTTGTATTGTCTTGCATTTTTAAATTAATTAATCTATCCTTTAAGTGCATTTTTGTTACTATGTCTTGAGATTCAAAAATGCTTATTAATCCTGACCAAGCTAAATATGATGTGGTGCAGGATTGAATGTGGGAGACTATTGAATTTTCAAGACAGTTRTTTATAATGGTTAAAGCTATTGCATCTTGGTCCTCCCACATACTRATGCTTCCTGYACCAGTGAGAGGTAAAGCAAYAGCKCYAGCARCTAATTCTGYTGCTGTCGGGTCCACCGGTAAGTGYTGAGTTCCACTCACTAAAGGCCATAATTTTTCTRCTTTAAAAATTAGARTTWATCTATRTTTCCAAATATTAAAATATGAGCCATTAAATTTTGTGACATGGCTTATGTCTATTTTATGTGTTGACATTTCTMATACTCTCCTCTTAAAATGGCTTGCATTTCACATTCTTCCATGAAATCTTCAGGAAAGAAAATAGGGTTTGCTTCACTAAAATTTGTTATTGCTGCAATGTAAGCATTAGGGCTATTTCTAATTCCATATGTATGCTGTGCAGGTTCTTGAGGATTTTCCTGCTCTTCAATTGGAATTGGGTCTATAGGTCCTTGTAGAAATGCATTATCAAAAACTTCATTGGCAAATTGAAGTTGAATTTGAATTGCTTCTCTTTCAGGTTCTAATATTAGTAGATCTGAAATATCCTCACTTGCATTTTCTCCAGCGGGGTTTTTAGGATAACACATCTTGCTCTAATACCATGTAAGATTAGGAGATTGATTGATAGTAATGTGTTATGTATATACTCATATTAATAAAGATATTACATATTTATGTGACCCTTGTTCACAGAGTCACGACTCTTCTATCAAGAGTTACACCTCTTTGTTTAACTAGTGTACTAACATACACAGTATTGATACGTATGTGTAACAGTGCATTCATCGCAGGTTAAGGTTTGCATTAACTTATTGCAGTTCACAGTCGTCTGTGCAACTGAAAAGCTACAAATTGAAGCTTTGGAGGAGCAAGAAATCAGTTGCTGCGCGACATTGGATTAAATATCATGCCTCCGCTTCCAGTAGCTACGGATTAAATGATCTGTGAAATCGCACAAAAGTTTGAACTTTACAGAGGAGAATGTTCTCCAAGGATGCAGCGAAATCGCAAGTTAGGAGTGTTTGAAGAGGGACAGCACGAAAACCCTAATCAACAAGTAGCAATCAAGAATCGGCAGCAGCTGTAGCAGTGTCGTTATTTCACTTCAACTGTCGCAAAATCAATCACGTGCCTCTAGCTATTGCAGGTCCAGCTGGTTTGTAATATGTATTCACAGTTCGTAGCCATCGATTTGTGCGAAAGCTAATGTAGAAAATGTGGAGAGTTCTGAAAATGATCCAAGCATCTGCATGCTTTCAAACATTGGATATCATGCATACCTCGGSATATCCGATCCACTTCCAATAGCTAGGGATTGATATGTGTTGCACAGAAGGTCCTGCAACATTACAGAAAGAGATTGTTGCAATCATTCAAATAAGAAATTGCCGGCGCGGCGTTGGTTCCTCGATTTCTTGAATTTAGCAAGATGAGTGAGCATTGCCTCGTGATATCCGCTTCCAATAGCTAGGGATTGATCTGTGTAGCACAAAAGGTCCTGCAAAATTACAGCAGGATATTGTTCAAYGCCGGGCTCAGTTAAGCAAGACATTGTCTGCGGGGCGTTGGTTATTCGAATTTCTTGATTTTGGCGAGATGGGTGAGCATTTCTTCGATGGTGTCGTCGTCCATGCGTCCTTGCTTGGTGAGAGAYGGGACAAGTGCCTTGGCCTCCTCCAGCGTTTCCGGGCACAGGTTGCCGATGACGCAAAGCTCGAACTCGTGGAGATTGTTCCTGGCCAGAACCTCGCGCACCTGGCGCACGGCGTCCGGGTTCTGGTACCGGCTCACGCGCTTCACGTACTGCAGCGACTTCTCGAACACCTGCGAGACGTGCGCCGCGGGGTCGACGTCGGCCAGCTGCTGCAGCTGCTCGTACTTGCGCTGCAACACTTKCTGCACCTCCGCGTTCATCAGGCACTTGGCCTTCACGAAGTCGTCGCCCAGCTTCAGGTCCGCGGCGTCTTCTTCCTCCATCACAGGCGCACCTCCTGGACGGCCAGCCATCGCTCCGATCCCGCGCTGCAAGCTCAAAAAAACCCACATGCACAAGGTCYAGCCTCTCAATGCAACCGCAAGAAAGAAACGTAAACGAAGACGAAAAATTAAACTTCACGTCTTTCTGGAAAACAATTCAATCTTGGCAAGGTCGAAGTGACAGCGAGAGTKACAGTTTGCGGGCACTTGCACATAGAAAAATTCGCCTGATGTGCTAGTGACCTCAATCTTTCACCTCCCGACCTTCGGCTTGAAGGAAGAATTCGGAGGGTTGTTAATTACCAGTCAAGCTTCAAGGAACACCACCACGCAAAGGCCTGACCCCTCAAAGCAACCCCGGAAGCAACCGCAAGCTCTACAGCAACCGACTGCGCGCAACAACTCTTGAAAACAAAGTTCACGCTTTGGAAAAGAATTCTTGACAGGACCGAGGTGACAGTTTGAGGTCATCACCACATGCATGAGTGGAAGTGCTCTTATGTGACAAGGAGGAGGATTCATAGACAAGTCAAGTAGATTGTTACCTGTCAAGGTTCAAGAAAAAGCACCATGATTTAGAACAATGATCATTCTGCAACAACTCCTTGACAGGATCGATCCCAATATGTCACAGCACCGGGCTTTTGTTAGGCAAAATCTGCTCAAAGCTTCACGGGAATAGCTTCAAGGTATGTGGGCAACCCATAATCAACAATAATTGCAACTGAGCATACTTACTGCAATATAAAATGTGAATTGTTTCTGTGGGATCTTGTTAGTAAGAGAAATTTTAATTCCAATGCATTGTTGCATGCATTTTTTGGGCACTGCATGAATAAGTTATGAAATTTCAAAGAATTGTTTGCAAGTATATCAACACTAGGGTTATAGTGTCTTTTTCTGGTTCAGATGGAGGTGTCTCATTTTGGATAGTCTATACCTTCTATTCTATATATACCTTAACCCCTAAAGGATGTTGCCCACCAAAAGAGTTGGCGTATGTTGTTCATATATTGAATGTATTTGATCCTCTCATAGCACTCAAAATTCCCAAAAAATTCTCAAGTGACCAGTAGTATGACTGTGACTAAGTTTGAAATTTACAGCTTGAATGGGATTCATGTGCTACTAGATTTTCCCTTTTATAAACTAAAAAGGAGAATGTATAGAAAATGATAACATCCTTTAGGGGTTAAGTTGTTTGTTTGTTTTGTTTGTTTTGTTTTGTTTTGTTTGCCGTTACATTGAGATCTCTTGCACTATGCGTGCCGTAATTGCATTCTTGTTACCGTTAGAAAGTCCTCAGCGAGGAAGGATTCATGGGCTTTGTTTTGTGGTGTTCCGACCTAAAATGTGAAAGTTATACATTTTTGAGTTGTTTTGGGGTTTTTTAAATTAAAAAATATTTTAACTTTTATTTTGCCTTGGACAACGGCACACTAGTAGTGATTATATATGGGTGCACATACCTTAAATTAAGGTTGACACTTCAATATTCACAACCAAACTATTACATGGACATCTTTAATGAGCATTAAATCGCTTCATCATTAATGCATCTATGTTTGACATGTAACACCAAAGAGGGCAAAAAATATTTGATGAATCGCTTTTTGGTCCCCACAAAAACATAGAATGCATTGTTTCATTTTGTAATTGAATCATTTTTGGATTAACCACCTTGGTATGCACCAACTAGGTCTTCTTTTTTCAAGGTTAAGGTTAATGATATGACATTTCTATAGTAAAAAAAAACTAGGTTTTTATGTTGAGTTTCGAACTTAAAAAGTTGAGAAATGCTAAACTATCTCATCACCTGATAGACATCCCCATTCAGAGTTTTCAAATGTCTTCATCACATGATTAGGTTTCAGACCTACGATGATCATGGATTACATATTGACAGTCAAGGACATATATGGTTATCAAAAATAGTGGACAACTTATTTACTACTTGATAAATTATTATGTAGTACTTATTTACTACAAACCAGTAGTAATTTACTACTTACTTACTACCAAACCACTTGGTAGCAAGGTTTGTATTATTGAGCAAAGATCCCCAGAGCCTAGATTGACATTGTTGTTTTTTCATTTTTGTAAATTCTCAAAGCAGTAATATAAATCTGTTATTAATAGTGGTGCTTTAGATTTCAACATTCATCCACATATTGGGTAGAAAGTATCGCATTAGCACATGTAGCACATGTCCATACTTTTAAGGGTGGTTTGACCCCCCCAGAGTATCTAATGTAATTGGCCTTAATTACATGGGATTCCCAAACAAGTAAAATAATGAAGTCTGCATTCTACAAATTTGAAGGCAGGGTCAGCAGCTGTGAGTGTGAGTTGTCTTTTGTCCATATGGGACTTGGAGTTCTAAAAACAGAATACTTATTCTGAGTTATTGACAAGTGACAAAGTGAGAAACTCATAATAGAGCCGTTACCTCACTATCACAGTGTCACTCACTTTCTCAGGCTCCTATAGTCTTAGTCACTTTTGCTTGCCTAAGAGGTTTAGGATTTCACAAAATAGAGTTGTTACTTCACTATCACAGTGTCACTTTCACTTCTCAAGCTCCTATAGTCTCAATCACTTTTGCCTGCCTAATAGGTTTAGGATTCATGTAGTGTCATAGACTGGCAGTTCTATAATTTTCTCAATATTAGTCCAAATAGAGTGAATCAAAGCTTGGAAAGTAGACAAAAACATAATCTTTGAGAAAAAAATTCAAAAATTCAAAAATTCTTTTTCTTTGTCTTTTTTTTGTTCTGGCCGACAAATTGCTTTTTGGACATAGGGTAGCATAACTTTTGCTCCCGGGCACCAACTGAAATAAAAATTACATTTTCACAAAGCTAATGTGATTTCTTTCCTTAAAAAATTGTTTCAAAAAATAATGCCAAAAATTGAGGTCATACAAGCCTACCGAGCCCTCGTAGGGACTTTGGTCCTTTAAGGGTTAACAAAAAAATGGGAAGTGAATAAAAATCCACCACCAAAATCCACAACCAGCTCCATATTTGACATTTAAGAAAGCTGCAAATTGAAAAACAAAAATGGCGGCTAATTGCCTAATTCCATAACAAAATGGGGGATGTCAACTGATAATATTTACACACTCTAGGCCCACTTCCCGGTAAAATTTGCAAATTGAAAAACAAAAATGGTGGCTAATAGCCTATTTCCATAACAACATGGGGATGTCAACCGATAAAATTTACACCCTCTAGGCCCACTTCCGGGTAAAATTTGAAATATCTGAGCCACCTTCTAGAAGGTAGGAAATTCTCTGATTCTCCTGCAGAACTCCCCGGACTGGTTGCATCCTTGGTACCATCAGAAGCCCTCAAGGACAAGGGATGCACAGTGTCAAAGGAAAGGTGTAAAATTTTGTATAAATTAGAAAATTATACTTTTAATTTCATTTTGGCTGTAGCAAACGAATAAAGGCTGAGTTACATCTTCCAAAGCTTTGCTGTTTGTAATTTCAAAAATTAGTGAGGGCCGCGCGAACGCGAGCCCCCGCTGCCACAAATTATGACGTGCATGCCCTCTGAAGAGAGATGCTAGAGTCACCCGGCCCGAAGTGCAATGGGGCAGGCTCCCCTAGGTCATCCGCCTTGTTGATAACGGATAGGCCCCGCCCAGGTAAGTAAGTTTTCGATCTCGCATCTCCCTTTATATACTCGCTCCTGCACCTTCACCTCGGCAAAACTTATGGGACATATCCAATCCAGGACTGACACGAGGCTTTGCAGTGCTTGTCATTGCAAAAGTTTGAGAGTTGAGGGTGCGAATAAACAAGAGGACGATGTAGCAGAACAGTGCCTGGATGGGGCAGTGGACTCAGTGAGAATAGAATAAGAAGGAAGCGTATTTATTAATGCTTCTTCATCCATTTCGCAAGTAGAACCAAAAAAAAAAAATGGTACATAAAGTAGGTAGCGAGCTTTGATTGCTTTTGAGTTTTGTTTGTGTGAGCAGAAGCTAAACTCTATCGGTTTCTAAGTTCTGAAAATGARGCCAAAGACGGACGTTGGAGTCGTGGCTATCCAAAATATCCAAAATACAAGAGAGCATCCCTGCTTSTGGCGTTGTGCTGTGTGCATGAATTCACGAGCGCACACTTGCCAAGCGAGCTCGTAAGGCGTCCAGCTCTTCGTCGTCATCCTCGCCCTCGGCAGCTGCTTCTTGTGGCTGCAGCAACGCAAAATCAATCAATCAAATCAATCAATAATTGTTGGCAGTCATGTCAACAATCCTGAAGCAAACTTTTATCCTCAAAAGGTCAAAAATTCGTGGTTTGAAATGACCACTTCAATTGCTCATGTTGTGAAAAAAATAGAATGCAGATGGGGCCCAATTTTAGATCCCCAAAATCAGTGAAAAAAGTTGCACGTGTTGCTCAATAAATAACTAAACTTGGACAAAAGAAAGTCCTCTGAAGACAGACTCACAACCTCTTTATAATTATGAGGTCCAATTGAAGCTTCTTGGTTCTATAGGGGTGAAATCCTCACAAGCAAAATCATTCTGTATATACACACAATTGTGGCCCAACGATTTTGCAATGTCACGCTATTATGGAACCTCACTGGTTGRTTTCCTTTCTTTCATGTCAGCACTTCGTTCCTCAACTTATCAAAATATTATAAAAATTKTGCAAATCAGGGTCCGYTATTTCARTTCTGAGCATTATGATTCTCAAAAGGCACCAACATACAGAATGTTATGAGCAGAATCCCARAATAASAACAGAAATCAAGGTGTAMTWAWARGTGTATTAATACCTTTTTGGYAGCCTGAGCCTCAGCCTGTTTGACCTTCTGCTTACTTGCCCCGGCAGCTGGAAGCTGGACACTGGTCTCCAAAGAAAGCTCGGACAATACCTTGTCCACCTCCTCCTCAACCTCTTCCTCCATGTCATCGTTGTCAAGAGCGGAGTCCAACCCGTCGTTCAGCATTTCTTCCATGACTCCAGCCTACAGCACACACAGTTTCTCACTTACGCAGACTGAAAATCCCAGACTCTCCATATTTCATTCAACTATTAACGTACTATGGACAACACGGTACACGACGTTATTATCCATAGTGTATTACAGCGTCCTACTTTGCATGATTGCATAAGATATCATCATACATAGAGATTAAATTTTATCTCGAGAGAATTTGGCTCTTGTAATACCCCAAGTGGTCTCTMCAGCGAACTCTATTGAGTGATCTCCAGCACATTCATACATATTTGGTTTAATAAATGCTTTAAGTGACGCACATATCCATTAATATCCTCYAACTAAGTGGACAGTAAACAAAGAGGAATATCACAAACCTTCATCATCTCTTTTGACAACTCTTGCATTGTGGCCGCTATTTGGGGCGCCTTCATAAGTTTGTTGACGAGCGTCATAACCTCGGTGCTCTTCTGCAAGTGCCCTACTGCCCGTGCTGTAGCTGCAACCCAGTAACAACTTGCGTTAGCCTACATCAATTTTGGYGCACTTAATCCTAGTTCTGGAGTTCCAAAAGTTTCTGATTCAAGCAACATGATGATTTGCCTTAGAACATAATTACAGCAGGCATTCTTCTTCTCATAAAGCTTAAGACACCAATACTCGCCAATGACTCCAAATCGCCACCTTAAAATCTAATACAATGGGTACATAATGTTGAACAGGACGAAACCCACCTATTCAACAGTCAATTCTAAGTCATCCACCAATAAAACTTTAGAACCTTCATCAGCTTTGAATATGATATCCAAAGAACACATTTTTTTTGGTGCGTTGGCATCCTCTTCCATTGACTAACACGAACATATAAAAATTTGAACAGAAGGAACTATGCTCAGCGCTAAAAGTGTAGTCCAACTTCAACCTTGTATTAGAGACCTAGACATTAAAGCTTGCACAGATGATATCATCGCCTTACCCACACTCTCTCCGAGGTGCATCGACACGGAATTCAGTTGAGCTCGATTCTCATACAGGCGCCCAACCACCTTCCGGGAGCTCACAAGCTCCCTGGCCAAAGACTGAAGAAGTTCCCCCAAGCCACATGACAGAAGCAAGCAAGTAAGAAAATATACAAGCCAGCATCTGAGATACTGAGAAAGTCAAAATCATGAAGGACCTCGTCTAGAATCAACAACTACAACAGGTGAAACTCGTTTTCTCATGCATGTTCGTCACATCTGCTGAAAACTTTCCTAAAGTGTGAGACGAAGTGCACAAATTGGCCAAAACAAGCCACTGRCAAGGAAGTTTAAACACCTTGGCCGATTGCATGTCATTGCGCTTGGCAGCATCCTTGATAGCCTTCTGCACAGTCTTCTCTTCACGTTGAATTTCTGGTGGACACAAACGGTAATGATCACTCAGCAAGAACTTTAGCTCTGATGCAACTACTGCAGCTGAAAACCTATTGTGAGCCTTTGTATGTAGGGTTTCGTCTTGTCACGAATCTTATGACAAAGTCTTGATGACCTGGTGTTGGTTTACGCGTTCATTTTATGATCTCTGTCACACTGAAATTCCCGGAAACTCGCATGCAAATCGCCGCAATTCGCACATGAGTGCGTCATTTTGCAAAGGGATCATCATGCAAAAGCAACCAGAAATCACTCCCTGAGAAACCTCKAGGGTTCACACCAATTTAGCGCAAACCCTATAGCACCACTAGTGCATCACTTTGACTGAGARGGACGAAGAAAAGAAAAAAGTATCAACTCTACTTACCACGAATCTGGCGCTCGATGTTGCGCGACTCTTGTCGCAGTTTGCGCTGCCAATCACGCAGCTGCTCCTGTGGCGAAACTTTGGGTTTGAAAACGCCCAGCACCTTCTCCATCTTTCCAACAAGTTCGAGAAAACCTCAAATCGCGACTTGTCGAAGGCTCCCAATTTGTCACCCTAAAACCCCATGCCAATTACCTCGACCGATTTGTCAGAAAAYGTAACCCTACGTCTCGCGATCCGAGCGACTCATTCTCTGTACCCAAAACAAGGAAACACTTGGCAAGTCATATGTGACCCTTTCTTTTCGCTTGTCTTCAGCTGCAAGGGTGATGATCATTCCCCTGTTTCGAAAGCAAAACCTAGTAGCAATCAAAGTATCAAACCCTATGCTATTTTTTTCCCCACGGCGAAGCAACAGRAATAGGTGCAGTTCCCACGGTGATAGGAACTGCAAGGGAACTGTGAGTGGGGGCSAAGAGGCACGCACCCCAAGGCGAGTGCAGTTGAGTCTTCCTCGATCTTGCTGGTGGTCTCGTTTGTGGTGAGATGCGTTTGCGTGATTTCGGAGCAATCTGGCATTGCTTTGGGGTTTTGTTTACAGAGTCGGTTGAAGCACTTGAGAGTATAGAAATTAGGGTTTCCGGTTGGATACTTTACAATTCTAATGCCCTAGAAGAAGTGGATTGCAAAGAGGATATGGGATGCGCCGATTTTAGCAGGTGAGTTATGCCGTTCACTGTTTAGTTATGTGGAGTCTCGTGGATTAGCCCTAAAAGTCCAAGAAGCTCAATAGGGCCTCATGTTTTTTTTTTTAATCAGTTTTGAGTAGGTCATGTGGGCCTATTATTTGTCCAATTTTATTTATTTGTTGAATCACACATGCAATGTTCTCCACTGATGCTGGTGATCAATGAAACTGGCCCTTGAAATTTTCACAATATGATGAACCGAATTGGTCATTTTAGAACCATGAATTCTTCGTATTTTAGGGCTTATATATGATGATGTATCTGCTCCGATCCTTTCAGTCAGGTGCCTCAAACTTCTGAGTCGGGGATTTGATTCTTCTCTTGCAGAATTGGAGACGATAGTCAAGCTTTTGTTCAAATACGTGCTCACATCCTCTCCAATTGTTTTTTAATTCTTTGAAGAGGATATCGAAGAGGAGGCTTAATTCTATGCAGGCAGTCTGCTTTACACAAGAGAATTTCCATTTAATCAATCTGACTTCGGTTACCATACCTAATGCCTAAAATTTTCTTGCATATTAATAAACATGATTGCATAAGGTGTGCCTTCCTTAGAGGTGAACTCATGTTGGATCTGAGCTCGGGGTCTGTTTCAAAATGTGCATCTCTGTATCACATTCCCGAACAATAGAACTTAGCAAGAAATTGGAAATGTAACCGGAAGGCTAATCAATAATTTCATCCTTGCATGGTATGTCCACATTAGAGGCTGTCGGAGCTTGCCCACTGCATCCTACGAGTCTACGAGGGGGCTAGTACTTTCAGAAAGGAGACTCGCATGGTGCCCAGTTTGGTAGCAAACCTGCTATCATWGTCAATTTTGCAGCTCTGTTTGTTTCCAAGTTTGGTGTCGTGTGTCTCCTTTCTGAAAGTACTAGCCTCCTTCTATAGATTTCAAATCGTGTATCCAAAACCGCCTCCATTCTCGGASAACAAGTCTTGAACTCTGGCACTGCCCATCTGATAGAGTTGAATCCACCATCTAGAGTATTTTTGGACCTCTCTCAGAAACATGACAAACGTGAACACCAGGGTTGTCATCTGAYAGTGTGTTCTTTCTCTTGCTTTTGCAGTGAAAAGCATTATTTTCCTGGAGTTCTGTATATGTTTCATAMATGCTCTACATGGTGCCCCAGGGGATTGAGCAAAGTCTAAAACAAAATTAGGAGGGTGTGATGAAACGTATATGAACGCACAGGCTCTCAACAGGTTGCTCGAATCTCAAGATGTGTGGATAGTGTTTTTGTTGTCAATCTTCGTCCTCATTTTCATGCTGGAGGAGCTTCTGTACGAGCACACGCATTCCCTGTGCCTCTTTTGCATTGTGGACGGCCTGCTGTACCAGAAGATTTACGACCCTCTGTTTGTCGTGGTGGAGGAGTATTTGTACATCCCGCTGTGTTTGATTGGGGAGGAGCTCTACGATGTCATTTGTGAATTCGTCATTTACGCTCTTCCTTTGCTGCGGGTGAATGATCGTTGGCTCTACCAACATCGCATCCTTTGTAAGAATTGACAACCTCCCCTCTCCATTCGTTGTTTAGAGATGTTAGAGCGGCTTTTGATTCCGCAGGTCGAAGCAACTAGTTTTAAAATAGTCCAAGTAATAAGAACAAGCATGACGAAGTGGCGTTTACATGGCAAATTATATTTGAGCTAAGGTTTCAGGATTCCTCCTTGGGTGCTTGGTCTCTGGGTACCTCAAATGAGTCTCACATGTAATGGAATGGATTGTTTTAAGCGTGTTATCTCAACCAAGTTGCCCGTGCTTTTGGTTTAATTTTGAGCTTGTTGCTTTGACTTTTTCAGTCTAAATTGGAACTTACTCTGATTGATATTCCAGTTATATCAATTGCTTTTTTCACTACACTGCTTTACTGATGAAAAATGTGTGCCTAATGTGATCTTTTGATATGCTATTGGATCAGGATCATGCTCATCTTGCGTGCTGCTTCATGGGTTGATTTGAGTTTGATAAGGGATCTGGAAGTGTCATCTACTTAGTTGTGATCTCCACTCATGCGAGCACTTCATTGTGGAAACTGGCGAGATGGTCACTACTAACTCATATCTATTCCCTTTTTTTTCTATCCCTTGAAATCTGTAGGGACGGATAATATTAGAAGAGAACTTTGTATATTTGGTCCTTGAGTTCCGCAAGTAGTTAACCATTCATGTGTTTTGCTTTCACGTAGCTGGTCATTTTAAATCCAGAGTAAGATATTTCTTGTCATGTAGTACAGCGGTCATTGTGCAAATCCAAAGTTCTTCAGGGGTAATGCAACATGAATMCAGCGAACTAAGAGTCTTGGGGGCCAAATGAAGAGAAAATTTCTTTTTGTACTTACATATGCTCTATTTGGGAGAACATAATACATTATGCACTTGAAATATGGAATTGATTTTGCCTTCCCTGCAGAGAACTGCTGATATGGCGCATGTGTTTGAGCGACATCTCAGTAATATCCATCTAAATATGCTCTTTAGGTATGACTTCAGACTTGCTCTCTAGTAATAATGCCTCTAGTAAGGTCTCCTTTCACATCCGGTAACTCATAGAATGCAAAAATCGATTTGCAACTTACAGCATGAACTGTTGCTTTTTAATTAACGTGCATTAAATGCGAGTGCATGTTCCTTGTTGTCTGGCTTACATGCAATGCCTTCAGTGTGTTGCAGTGCAAAAATTGGAGCAAGAAACATGCAGGGGACGGAAGTGCTTGCAAGAATGGTATCCTATTAAGGATGCTCTGCAACGGGATAAGGTAAGTAACACTTATTTGCGACCCTTGTCGAAAAGCGATAGGCTCTTGCTAAATACGCAATCTGAACATGAGAGTTAAGGGTTAATTTTGGATTCACCTACTATCACAAAAAAAAAATACATGTTAAACKTGTACTTGAATCCTCTTTCAATGGCCAATACGACCCAATAAAGTAGAGGTTACGTAGTAATTGTAACCATCTCAGAAGCTTATTTGGATACTTTTATGTGTACATAACTTACTGGCTTGCTTGYTTGCAAACTATTGATCTGACKTGTACAGTWGAAKCCAAATATGAATTACAGTSAGAAATTCCAGTCAATACTACTCACGCTCACAACAAAGGTAGATCACTCATATTCAATAGCTTTGTTGACTCTCATGACTAGGGATTTATGAGGATGTTTAGAAAATCCAAGAGAAAATTAGCACTATTGGTTTCAGATTTTTTTTTAGTCCTAGGCAATAAACTGCAAACTTTGGAAGTTAGASATCATAGGGGAATCTATTGTTGACTCAAAGACTACTTGGAGTTGGCTACCCTCAATCAAATGCTTGTAATTCATATAAATTCAATTCTCTAAGAACTCTTTAACGAACTACTATTGATGATTTTCAAAAGCTTGTGTTGGTTTAGAGACTTAGAAGTTTCTTGTTGGTGTTAAATCTAGATGTCCACTTTTGGGTGAGGTTCTTTCAACTGGATCTTTTTCTGCTGCCTGTAATCATAGGCACCATTTTTTGAATGGAGACATCCCGATTGAGTCTCTCTCAGAACTTGCAAAAATTGGTTACAATTGAAACTCGTCTTCACTCAAAGAGACGCAGTTGAATGTGAACTTTGCTAATACCATAGATGAAGATTTTCAGAGCGTTAAGGACTGCGATGCTGCACCAGAGCCTGCGCAAATTTACAACAGCTCAGTGGAGGATCAATTGCAGCAGTCTTCTCTCTTGCAGGTGACCATGCCAACCAGTAGGTAGTTACATTTGAACTAGTTCATTTCTCGAAGTGGCAATTTGAAGTCAATTGAAACATTAGGTGAATTGTTGCGGTATGTTTCATAACTTTTGCTATTGCAAGTGAAAGTAATTGAGTAACAAAAGAACATCAATGAAAAATTAATCAATGATAGAGGACTTAGAAACTGGCTGATTTGCTCAATAATCAACATGTAGCAATATAATTTTGAATATAAATTCTTCTTTTTGAGATTTTTGAGATTTTGGKATAGACGTTTGCAAGATCTCAAAGTTGAAAAACAAAGGTATAGACTTATACAAATTTTATTTAAGTTTTCMATGAATTTCAAAGTTAAGAAAATGCAATCCATATACGGTTTAGGGTATAGGCTTATTCACATCTTTAACACTAAACCGCACTAAATCATGTACTTGTTACAAGAGTGGAAGGTAACTCCACACCAACTTTATGATCTTTCAAAAATAAATCATGCAAATTGTGTTTGCACAYCGAGTTGCACACACTGTTAGTAAACAATAGTATATAGCATTTATTTGCATACATTGTGGTATACAAGCACATTATAAATGTATAATGTGATCTTTGGATATCTTCTATAGTTCAAAGTTTAGCAATTCATGTACCAATTGATGTTGTGCAATATTTCTAGCATCAATTTGTAAGGATTTCATGGATTTCAAAAATATATGCTACAAGTGGCCACATCAAATCTGACAGGTTCGAGTGTTTCAAATCTTTAGAGATATCTGGATCAAACCCTTAGATTCGAGAGTCCCACCTGTGCGTTTTGGATAGTACGTCATGTGTCTATGTAGGCTTCCAAGGTTTGGTGTGATGGTTTGAAGTCTTCCAAACTTTCAGGTGTCGGTTGGATTTATCCTTTAGCTTCTAGAGCATTTGGAAGACTTCAAACCATCACACCAAACCTTGAAAGCCTACATAGACACATGACATACCTACCAAAACGCACAGGTGGGGCTCTGGAATATAAAAGGTTTGATCCAGATATTTCTAAAGATTTAAAACACTAGAAATTGTCACATCAAACTGGAAAGCCTACAAAGACACATCATGGTGTATCAAGAAACCAACACTTCGTGGTGTATTAGAAACCGACATTTGACTTCTATGGAAGCTAGAAGTTTAATCCAATTGATCTTAGAACGTTTGAAATATTTGAAACCATCACTTCAAACTTAAAGCCGACAAAAACCGAGAACACACTAGAAAAGAAAACCCACAAATAAGAAAACAACACACCACAAAGTGACATGTCTTCCTTTCAAAAAAACCACAATAAAAAAGATGAATCAATTTGACAAACCACACTAAATTTGGATGAACAAGCCAAGACTGGTTGATTTTCAAAGTAATTCTTTCCATTCAAAATGTACAACATATATCCCAAAGAATTGTCTTAAAACAAAATTGAATCTTCATTGATCGTTCTTCTTACTTGTAAATGTATGTATACATTCAATAGAGTATGTAATGACAATCTATAGATTGAGTATTAAACTCAATATTGTGGCATTTTGTATCTCTCCACTTGAATGCCATGAAGCTATGTCAATATCATAAATCCATAGTCCTAGACAATCAAACGTACCAAGGATGAAAATTCATTTATTCATCCCAAAATATAGTCCATCTTTCATCTAATCCCCATCCACCGATAAGGAATTCATTCATTCATCAATTTTGTACATGCTATTTTCATTCCAACTACTAATCCAATGTTTGGGAAGAACTAGTGGCTAGTCCAAAGTTAGTTGGTGGAATTGGAGAAAAAATTTGGTTGCAATTTGAAAACATCTACAAAAAAACTGAACTAGTGAAAAAATATATTTTTTCAATCTATTTTTTATTAACAAATAAAAACAGAGTAAATAACGAGACTCCATACTTGAAAAAACAGTTCAATTTACTCCATACTTGAAAAAACAGTTCAATTTGGGAATAGAAGGAAAGTAGCCTGTAAAACTCAAAAAAAGCTTCCCGAATGTTGTGGTAATCTCTGAATCTTGGAGTGCCACACGTCCTGTTGTCAGTGGCTGAGAATGTACGTCAAATCGTACTTGACCCCTTGCAAACTACTCCTTCAAATAGTTATTGTCATCTGGGATTGGAATCATTGGATCAGTATTTCAGTTCCGTTTGATGCCGAATAACTTAGTTCCAAGTTATCATGAAGTGAAGGCCACCCGGGAGCCGTCAAACACTASCTTACAGACTCCGCATTAAATGGGGTGCACCTGGGGATACAGACTGTAGAATGTTATTATTAATAGTGTGGACYCGACTCTAGTTGGAAACAAAGGAAAGGGACAATAGTGGACTTTGAACTTCCATTTAATACTTAARGGAATCTTTTTTTTTTGGAGCAGGGGGAATGGGAATAATGTCAACCACAGTCAACACTGACGACGCTCCTGGCTCAGACGTACAATTAACAATTGTACTGTACTGTACCAACGGTATACAGTACCGAGTATCCCGTAACGTATTGCAGAAGGGCACTTGGGTACGTGATGATATGCAGTACTGTATAACAGAAGTACGGGTAGATAGGAGCTTTCAATTGCAATAACTCTTTCAATTTTTAACATTTTTCAAAACTTTAAAATGGAGTAAAAACAAAACTTTTCAAGCTTCATTTTCTTAGTCTAAATCAAATTTCAAAAATAGTTATTTTGAAAATTGAAATCAAGGTTGACCAAGGCACATCCACTTTTTGGATGCCCGGACCTTAAAGGGTTAAGAGCTGAAACCTGGAATTTGGGGAGATGAAGCTTCTTAACGCCTAAAGGACATTTCTCCTTTCGAGGGACAAGGTAGATTTTCGGGCATGTACCTACGGTCTCCATTTTTGTCCTGATTTTTTTAAACTTTTTTCATAGATAGAAAAACTAATTAGCTTTATGGGAATATAAATTTTTTTTCAATCAGTGCCTGGGAACAAAAGTTATGCTCAAAACAACTCAACACAAGGGAGAGAGGGGGAGGAGAAGGCAACAAAAAAATGTTTCAAAAATTTTAATTTTAATTTTTTAAATTTTTTTCTCATAGTTTATATTTTTTTTCTACATGGAAAGCATTGATTCATTCCATTTGGATTTGTTGTGAGAAAGTTACAGACAATCTTGTTTTGGGGGCAATTGGAGCATCTTCTCGAAAAAATAACTTGTAGGATTCATTTTTGAATGCGATTTGTACAATTTTAAGAAAAAAAATGTTTCACGTGGTTTAGTTTTTTTGCTAGAACAATCTCACCATTGGAATTAGTGCACCTTAGAGATATTGATAATTTAGATTTTCCTTCTATCTTGTATCTACTCCTATTTAACAATTTTTTAAAGAATAAAAATTAAGTTTTTTTTGAAACTTTTGTCCCCTCCAGATTTTCAATTCAATTCTCTACCATAAATATTTAAAGCTCAAAACTTTGTAGAGGAAAAAGTTAAAGTTAAGAAGGTTCCACGTCAAATAATCCAATTCTACAATGTGTTGCAAAATCCGTTTTTTCACTTTAAATGCAGATATCTTGCAATTTGTGCAATCAAAAATTTGAAATTTTTTCCATACATCTCCATATTAGTTAGGTGTAAGATCCTACAGTTAGATTTGCAAAAAAAAACAATTTTCAATTTTTTTGTTTTTGCTATAGAAATGGCAGTTTTGAGTGTGTTTTTCTCATAAATAGGCCTTGGTCTTTTAGGGGTTAAAACGTTTTTTTTTAGTAAATTTTACTTGGAAGACAAAAGGAATTGGCATCTAACCCAAGTAGTTTCATATTTTTTGGAGCTTTGTGGAAATAATTATGAATTTTTGAAGTTGAAAAGGCATAGGGATCTAAAATTGTCCACCTCCTCAAATGTACATTGTTTGTACATTGTTGGTGCAATGAAAAAGCAACATGTACAAATAGGTCACATTTGAGAAGGTGGGCAATTTGAAAGTTTGAGTGCTCTTAGAACCTCCSACTTCAGTGTAATAATGTTAAGACACTAATTTTGGATTTATGGAAATTGGGAAAGTGCACAAATATGAAGTTTAGTAAAACTTAGAAAATGTTAATATAAATGAGATCTATCCTATATGATGGTCAAATGTGATAATAATTAAGTCATTTTTGTAAAAATAAAGGGCCACATGTTATTTTGTGAATGGCGTGGATCCGAACATGGAAATATAATTGCTATAATTTTGGTACGTGAGTGCCAAATCAAACCTTCACGCGTGGTATATTATCTAATCCTATCTGAAATAGTGGAAAGATCATTCAACTTTTGGTCCTTTACCATCTCTAGTAATTTATCAAAACTTGTTTAATTAATGTCAAACGGGCTTGTATATATCAAACTCTTGCACTATATGTATTAAGTTGAATATTTTACAAGAGCGCCAAATTTGAGATTGGTTAAGTTAGTTTGGAATCCAAAAGTGCCATGTGTCATTTTACAATTAGTTTAAGTGATGTGGACTTTTCAATTTAAAACAAGATTGTCCATAACTTTCTCATTACTAGTCCAAATAGAATGAATCAAAGCTTCACATGTAGACAAAAATACATGAATTTAGAAAAAAATATTTAAAAATTTAATTTTGAATTTTTAGAAACTTTTTTTGCTACCCGCCAAGTTCAGTTTTGGGATTTTGTGGTATAATTTTTGCTCCTAGGCATCAATTGAAATAAAAATTACATTACCACAAAGCTAATCAGTTTTTCTATCTTATGAAAAAGTTTCAAAAAGTTTCATAAAAAATCAAGGTCACAGGAATCCAATTTGTCCCACGAAGGGACAATGGGACTTTAGGGGTTAACTAGTTATACAAGCACAATTAGTTACTTTACATAATATATATGGAGTAGTATTCATCCCCGTATTCATCTCAGGTATAATGCATAAGAGATTGGACATAAATCTTGTTTGAYTATTCCTCCAAAATTTATGYTTTTTCATAAATCAAATCAATGTGATATACTAAAAAACATATTTATTKGAAGATCACATTGAAAACTAATTTTAGCATTTGAAATTATTAAGTGTATATAAAATCATTTATAATATTTATTRATAAAAKACAACATACAAATGTGATATATACACACATGTGCATTGAGAAGAAATATAGTCTTCTYTAGTCTTTGGATCAAGGGTAATGAAAATAATTTGATTTCTTTAATTTTGGAGGTCCTTGATTTGGGGTCCATTTGGAGTGACTATCCACTTAAAAAAGATAGTTGGATTACTAACATTGCTAACACCTTATTCATTATCAAATTACTATACAAACAAAGATATTGMTTCTTGGTTTATAGGCGTATTTGATGGTTCATCTACAATCTCATCTAAGAATTTGTGATGTAACATTTAATCCCCAAATGGTTTTGACTATGTTTTCATTAAAAACGCTCTAAAATTGTCATTTCTAATGCAAGTACCAAATTGTAGAAAAAACACACTCAGTTTTGACATATGTAATTGTAGGATCATGTAGGACACTAGTCCAAAAAAACGTGGAAAAAATTTCAAAATTTTTCAAAATGTAGATTGCAAGAAATTGGCATTTGAATTGACAAAAATCATTTTTTGGCCCTGCAAAAATACAGGCAACTACACTCCACAAGCTCACATTTGTGTGAAACAATGTCCAAAATGGTGGATAGGTTACTCTTTAGATTTTTTCTTCTAGGCAAGTTGGTTACATTCCTGAAAATTTTCAAATCATTTGGAATTGTACAACACAAAGGAAAACATAGTAAGTAGAAAGAAGTAGAAAATGACTCAAAATACTAAATTGTAAACAATTTATTTCTGAAATTGAAAAATGCCAATCCCAATGGTTAAAATGTTGTAATAAAAAATTTACACCTACTGTTTTTATTTTTTTTCAAAAATATTAAAAATTGAATTGAATAAGAGATTTCAATTTTTTTTTAATAAAGTAGAGATTCTATAACTACTTGCAAATTACCCCAAACTAAAACCCCTTGTAATTTTGACTCAATTATCAAAATAGAATGATTCAAAACTTTCCACTTAGATGTAAATCTAAAGAACCAATTTCAAAATTTTATAACTAAAATAAAATAATATTTAAGGAATCTTTTTTTGTTGCCTGACCTCGCTGCCGAGCAATGAAAACTACATATCATACAATAACTTTTTAAGTATGTAGTCAAAGTTATGAAAATTATTGGGCCTCAAAGGTATTCCTTGAAAAAATGTTGTGTGAATTTCAAAACTAAGTAAACTACCTAAAATTGCTATATTGCCAAAAAAACACAGTTTGAGCATTTAGAGGTCAATAGAACTCTAGGATTTTCTTACATCTTTAACGCACGCACAGTTGAAAAATTTGTCACCTATTTCTATTTGGCAATCTCGTTGACTAATATGGTTTGGAGATGGACACTTTCAAGATTTGGTCTATATAAATAGAAAGGAATTGGAAAAAGAATTCAATAAAAATTGATAATACACTAAAAACAATTATTTAGGAATACTTGTATACATCATACAACATGTGAATCCAAGGGACATGTTGAAAAGAATCAATAGATGTGTTTGTGAAAGATTAACACAAAAAATTAAGGTTCTAAATGAAGATTAAATAGTATGAAATCGATCTAATTTCAAATTGATTTTATTTTTTATCCTCAAGTTTCAAAAGTACCTATATGGATTTTTGTGCTAGATGACAAAGGAGCCTCAAACAATAGATTGGATCATTTATTTGTTGTTTATTAAACTATTTCCATAATTATATTCCTAAGAATTGTGATTCAATTATTGATAACTAWATTTCATCATTGAAATTAAAATGATACTATTATAATATAGATTTACTATCAACTTTGATATTATGTATGGACATTATTGAGTTTTTACTATTTGATAAATAAATRAAAATGTCATCCAAAAATTAACACTATTGCATAAAAAATTGACTCTCCACTTTATATTGTGTATAGTGACTAACAAGCATTGTTACTACACACTTCAATAGAGACAATTTGTTCAAAATGAATAAGTGCAAATTGTATGGACAACCATATAGACTAGAGGACAATGAGTGACTTGGAGACTTCAAACCCACACAATATTTTAGAAAATATTGTAACATATCAACCTCTAKTTTTCAATATGAAAAGGCCTAAACCTTGAAATGCACTACAAACCAAAAACCAAAAACATTACAAGAAACATTATAATGTATTTATCATATGCAAGTTCAAATCTATAATTTTAGGAGTCATCTAAAAATGCAATCATTTTGAACAATATGTGATGTAAATTTTTACCACAAGTCCATTTTTCATATCAAAATTTTCAACTATATCTTATAATTCTTTGTATTTTAAAGGTTTTATAAAAAAAAACTATCATAAAAAATACTATTGTTTTAGGCTAAAATCATAATAAACATTTTTCCTTAATAAATTAAGAAGTATCTCATCAAAACTAGTATTTCATAAATAAAAATAAAACCATTTCAATTTAGTGAATCCCAATATTTGAAATTTTGAAATTTTTCTAATAGTTTATCACCCTTGTATACTACCATGTAGAAAAAATTAAAAAAATTCTTGGTCAAACCTCATAATTATGAAATTGGTAATTGATAATTATGAAATTTTGGAGAGTTAGACACTTGTTGTCTATTATTCTAAAGACCCCTTAGCTAATTTCTTCACCAAGTATAGAAACATAGTAGCCTTTACTTCATATGTCTCAATAGGTTTATATCCAATTAATTGCATTAAAGATTGGAGTAATAATCTAGCAACTAAAAAAACTACTACCAATAAATTATTTACAGATGCCAACTTCACTTTCTAAGTTCATTCTTTGTCTATATTCCTTGACCAATAGAGGGACATACAATTCTTATCTGGTTAATAGTAGTCTTGTATCTTTGACGCTTATGCAAAAACACATAATTTTTCACTAGTATTGCAAATATGATAAAAGAAAAAAGAAGTATTCGCAATGTTGCGTTATTGCATGTTGTCTATGTGTCCTTTTTGATTTGTCTATTCAAATGTTGAAATTTTGGCATTCAATAACTACATAATATTTTAATTTATATTTAGGGGAGACTTTTGCCTTGTTGAAAATTTTGATGGAAAATGTTATCCTATCAATGAAAAGTAGGAATATCTCAACTTTTATGCATTGGTTGCGGACCAAAGGAGGCTTTGCATTGACAAAACTACCTTAATCCCTAAAAGCATGTTGCTTTTGGGGGTTTAAGAACATTATTGCTTTCAAAGTATTATAGGTCTAAATGTCACAAAAGCACAGAATCTCAACCATACAATCTTGCAGCGTATGTGTTGCAGTTGACATGAATCAAATTTAGAGTCACTTGGCCACATAGATTGCAAGATTATAATGTTTTAGTGTTGAATATGGATGCTAAAATTTTCTTAGAAACACATTTCAAGGTGAAGTTTGATTTTGAAACCTACTCAAATTTGAGATCAAATGATAAAACTTCAAACTATAAAGTGCTTCAAAACCAGCATATAAACACAATGGTGAAAGAAAATGTCATTCAAAGAATCATTATGTCTCCAAAATGAATTTGAAATTTCAAAAAATAAAGAAAAAAAAGTTGCAAAAAACACAATTAAGGTTGAACCTCCTTCTATTGAAATGCTTCTCAAACACATATAGCTTTTTGGATTGATATGACCACACAACCTTTCCAAATAATATTCAAAACGGACACCATATGAAGAAGAAATAAGGTGCCAAAGTTCATTGTAATCTAAAAATGTCCAAATTTTGAACTTTGAATTGCCATGTTAGTGAGTTTGTTTCCAGAAGAAGCCATGATCTGCTCTGCCCTTCCTAAATCCCAATCTCCCCTCAAGATTGACTGATTAACAGCTTCTTTATTTTTATTTATTTATTTACTTATCAGTTCCTTGCACAACTTGTGTCCATTACGGTAGAAGCACCCAATGGCGTTTGTGCACTTAACCCCTAAAGGCCCAAGTGTCCCCTCGGGGGACACTTGGGATTTTGGGCAGGCTCGTGTGATCTCAATTTTTGACATAATCTTTTGAAACTTTTTTTGATGATAGAAAATCGCATTAGCTTTCAGAAAATATACTTTTTGTTTCAATCGGTGCCCGGGGGCAAAAGTTATGTCATACTATGTACAAATTTCAGTTCGTGGGGCAAAACCAAATAATCACAAAAATATGATTTATTTTTATTTTTCATTTTTTTACTCAAAGATTATACTTTTGTGTACATCTCAAGCTTTGATTCATTCTATTTGGCCTAATAATGAGAAAGTTATGGACAGTTTTGTTTTTCGGGCAATCTAAGCATCCTCTTGAAAAAACAACTTGTAGGATTCATTTATGAATGCAATTTTAACAGTTTTTTGACAAAAAATGTTGGACAAGGTTAAATTTACTATCAAAAAGAATCTCACCAATGGGATTATTGTGTTTCAATCCCATCTTAAAGCTATTAACCATTCAATATTTTTTCCAATCTTGGACCTACTTCTACTTACCATTTTTTTAATGATTGAATATCAAGTGTGTTTTTCTTGAATTTTTTTCCTCTGATCCTCAACTTGAATCTTCAACACATAAGATTTTAATTTCAAGCTCATTAGAGCAAAAAAATTTGATTAGGAAAAGTCAAAGCCAAAAAATCTACTCTTAGAATGTATTAAAAAAGCTTGATTTTCTCACTTTTAAACACATATATCTTACAATCTATGCAGGCAAAGTTTGTGAAAATTTTCAAATACATTCATATACTAGTCTAGTGCAGGATCCTACAGCTAGATATACAAAAAAATTGAAAATTTTGAAAGCTTTGCACCTTACAATAGAAATGCCAGTTTTGAACTGTTTTTGAGAGAAAAAATGCCTTGGGACTTTAGGGGTTAACGGCATTAGTTTCTATGTTAGGTATTGATATTAAAACATAACTGTAGGTAGACTATATATAGCTTATCATTTAGGTCAAAAAAAGAAGTTGTCTACAGTCTACATACATTTATCATCTGAAATGACTATCATGTGTAGAAACTGACATTGCTAGGTGCTCAGATGTCATTGGGTGCTCCTACCTTTGGCACAAAGGATTTGGATAGTAAGTTACAACTGATTGAAGACCTCCCCACTTGCCTCTYGGGAACAAGGGGTGATTTTGAATCAAATTTAGATGAATGTGAGTAAATCAAGGTGGATGAATGTGAGCTAGTCACTGTGGATGAATGTATGCACAAACGGGTGAAATTTGGATGATGATATCAAATGAAGTAAAAAGAGGGATACCAATTAACCCCTGAATGACCCCGAGGATAGAATGTGTCCTTGACCAATTTTTTAAGCTAAACAAAACCTTACCAAATTACTATTTTTAGTAGTTTATATTTTTGAAAAATTCTTTTTGAAGTTTAGTTTTAGCTCCAAAAATATGATTTTGAAAATGATTGATTATGATTTTTCTATTCAAGATTTTGTGCATGGGTGTCCATTGCAATCTTGACTTTTTGTAGTGTTGATGGCTCTTGGGAATCAGCCTCAAATACACTAGATCTTTGAGAAAAAATCACATTAGAATTTCATTTAAAAATATTGTAGAGTAGATTTTGAGAAGCCATGAATTGATTGCGGTTATGCATGTTACTACTTTTTACCTCATATTTTTTTGGTGACCGACTTTTTAGATTTGACATGTGAAAAGAGGATTGAAATACTTCAAATCACTTTCGCAATTTTGACACCCTCATGATCAAACATTATAATCTTTCAATCCGTAAGAGATATTGTTGTGTTTTCTTTTCTAATGTGAACTCTAACGAGGAGGAGGAAATTATGTGATTCAACTATGATTCCCATGATTTGTATGCATGAATGCCAAGAGATGCAATCCATGTGGTAATAGTCTATTTCAATTAATTTGCGATTGGCCACTTGCCTTAACCCCTCAACGCCCAAGGTCAAACCATGCTTAAAAGCATCCTCCCTTTGCAAGTGTTAAAAATCCTCCCTTCAGTCAGTTATGAAGATCTCAACCGTACAATATTGTAGTGTGCATGTTGCAGATGTTGTGCAAAAACTTTGGGGTCATTTGACCGTATAGATTGAAAGATTATAATGTTTTAGTGTTGATAAAAGATGCTGAAATTTTCTTAAAAACACATTTGGAGGTGAAATTTGATTTCGAAACCGACTCAAATGACAAAAACCTTGAACTACAAAGTGATTCAAAACCAGAATATAAACACTTTGGTGAAAAAAAATATCATAAAAATGATTCATTGTGTCTACAAAATGGATTTGAAATATAAAAAAGCAGTGAAAAAAGTAGCAAAAAATCACATTTGTGGCTGAACCTCCTTCTACTAAAATGCCTCTCAGTCACGCATAACCTCTTGGATGGATATAAAATTTGAACCACACAAACTAGATTAGTAAGTGCAACTTTTCCAACACAAATTATTGAAAAAGGATCATATACAAAGAAGTTATGAGCCGCCAAAGTCCACTGAAGTGCAAAAGTTTGTGGATTTTGAACTTTGAATTGCTCCCAAACATTCAAGACAACTTGGATTGGCACGAAACTTTTACCATAGTAACTAGACCTTTACGGGAACAAAACCCAACAAATTTCATTGAAAACAAACATTTGATGAAAAATATACAATCCCCTGAAGTTGCAGCCATCACAATGCAGTGTGCTGAACCTAAATTGAACCTGAGAACTTCGAATGACTTTCACAAACTCTATACCTCTTGGATTGATCTGAAATTTTTACCATGGAGACTAGACTAGCATGCACAACTTTTCCAACAAGTTTTATTGAAATCGGACATTGGATGCAAAAGTTAGAGCGCTTCCAAGTGGATTGCGAGACTGTATGAGGCCACTTTTGGGCCCCTTGGGCGTTGAGGGGTTAACCCATTGTTTAATTGCCAAGTTTGCCTCAAATTTTAGCATGTCCCTAGTGCATATAACTTATGGAAGAATCAGACCACCCATAGCTCATCACTTAACCCCTAAAGGATCAAGGCCTTTTTCCTGTGAAAAAACACTCAAAACTATATTTCTAAAGCAAAGAGTAAAAAAAATTGGAAATTGTTTTCTTTTCAAATCTAACCATAGAATCTTACACCTAACTAGTATGAGGATGTGTGGAAAAAGTTTCAAAAATTTTTACTGCACAAATTGCAAGATATCTGCGTTCAAAGTGAAAAATATAAGTTTTGCATCACATTGTGGGACTAGATTATTTGACTTGGAACCTTCTTAACTTTATTTTTTTGCACTATAGAGTTTTGATCTTTAAATCTTTCTAGTGGAGAATTGAATTGAGAATGTAGGGGAGAAAAAAAATTTCAGTAGTTTTTTATTCTTTAAAAAATTGTTAAATAGGAGTAGGTACAAAATAGAAGGAAAATCTAAATTATTAATATCTCTAAGGTGGAATTAAAATACACTAATCCCAATGGTGAGATTGTTCTAGAAAACAAACTAAACCATGTGGAACATTTTTTTTCTTCAAATTGTAAAAATTACATTCAGAAATGAATACTACAAGTTATTTTTTCAAGAAGATGCTCCAATTGCCCCCAAAAACAAGATTGTGCATAACTTTTTCATAACAAATCCAAATGGAATGAATCAATGCTTTCCATGTAGACAAAAAATATAAACTATGAGAAAATTAATTCAAAAAAAAAATTCAAATTTTTGAAACTTTTTTTTTGACCCCTCTCCCCCTTCCCCCCTCTCTTATGTGTTGATTTGTTTTGGGCATAACTTTTGTTCCCGGGCACCGATTGAGAAAAAAAAAATATTCCCATGAATCTAATTAATTTTCTATCATCAAAAAAAGTTTTAAAAAATCAGGACAAAAATTGAGACCGTAGGTACATGTCTGAAATCTAACTTGTCCCTTGAAGGGACAAATGGTCCTTTAGGGGTTAAGTAGACTCCTTTCTGATTTCCAAACAATAAACTAGGGAAAGTGCCTCATCTTTAAGTAGGTACATGCTCTTCAGGAATTCTTGAAATGCAAGCAAATCAAGCARATGTACGTACCAAGTTGTTGGATGTCATCGAGCAATGGACAAAGCCAAAACATTTCATGACGAAAGCACAAAGTTAGTCGCAAACAATGTGCATGCTTGCTTACTCCACTTTTGATTCTCAGGCAATTTTCGACAAGAACCCCGTGCCCCAAAGATCCTGTCGACCTTTGGAACCAAAATGTACCACTTTAGGAGGTCAGAAGCTCCAAAGCATGAGTACTGGATTAATGCATATTCCAGGGATACCTTCCGGTAGCTGAGTGATATACACATTCTTATAATGTTTTAGTGTTGAAAATAGGTGCTGAAATCTTCTCAAAAACACAATTGGAGGTGAGATTTGATTTCTAAACCGACTCAAATGAAAAAACTTCAAACTAAAAAGTGATACAAAACCAAAATATAAACACTTTCAATTGGTGAAAAAAGTATCATAAAAATGACTCATTGTGTCCGCAAAATGGATTTGAAAAAAGTAGCAAAAAATCACATTTGTGGCTGAACCTCCTTCTACTAAGATGCCTCTCAGTCACTCATAACGTCTTGAATGGATGTGAAATTTTAACCACACAAACTAGATGAGTAAGCACAAATTTTCCAACAAAAATTATTGAAAAAGGATCATATACAAAGAAGTTATGAGCCGCCTAAATTCACTGAAATGCAAACAATTCTGGATTTTGAACTTTGAATTGCTTCCAAACATTCACAACAACTTGGATGCCCAAAACATTGAAAACAAACATTTGATGAAAAAGATACAATCCCCCGAAGTTGAAGCCATCACAATGAAGTGTGCTAAACCTAAATTGAACCTGAGAACTTCGAATGACTTTCACAAACTCAATACGTCTTGGATTGATCTGAAAATTTTACCATAGAAACCTGACTAGTATGCGCAACTTTTCCAACAATTTTTATTGAAATCGTACATTGGATGCAAATGTTAGAGCGCTTCAAAGTGGACTGCCAGACTGGGTGAGGCCACTTTTGGGCCCCTTGGGCGTTGAGGGGTTAATGAAAACCCTTTGCAACGTGTTCTTCAATACACTTGTGTCCAAAAATCTGAGAAAATAGTACACAAAATTCAATTGTGGACAATCCCACAGACTGAATTGGAATTGATTCCCATTTTTTGCAGATGGGCCCAGTAGCTGAAATTTTTTTGTCACTGGACTGGATCATACATTCTTTGGGCCAGGGGCATGCAACTCTTTTGAAGCCACTGAATGTAAGCTTCGTACCTTATCAGAAGCTTTGGCCACTGAGACGGGCGGAGGTGGGGCGGGGGCCGGGATTGCTACTCCCTTGCACGGGAGCCTTTTTCATCATTGATTGCCGATCTTTTACGCAGACCTCCTACAGTTTGCAGAGATGCCCTTTCCAAGCCAACACCACAAATGGATTTGTAACATAAGCTTACATCCTGCCTAACTTAACTTGAGTTATATATGCTCCAGCAGCGAAAAAGCTGGCATTCCAAAAGCTTTTACGTGCTCCTACACAAAAAAATAATATTTGCCTTCTTTCATATAAGTAACCGGGATATATTGTTGCAAGGTAAGTTAGTAAATATATTGATTGCTCACTTGCTCGCTCACGTAACATTTAGTAGGAGAGAGGGGGACTACCCTCCCATGGGACAAAATGATGTGGAATACTTCACATCATTCTATTTGGCGGATGGGATGGTGTGGAGTGGGATATTTCACAACATCTGTTGTTGATGTGCCACTAGTCAATAAACGTCACGATTGTCATGAAAAGTAGTCTAGTCACAACTCACAACGGCTCAACAAAAATAGTTTAAAATATCTATTTGATCACGCGTCATTTTGCTGCAGTCAAACTGTCAGAGCATGGAAGCTCTGACCAAGAGTGAAAGTCTGTAGGGGAACCAGCTCAACCATTGTCTATTTCGGCTTTAGTATTGGAATTTATTTTGGGGTACTTAGATGGAAGAAATCAGTTCTGAGTGGATTGGTAATCAAGCAATTGAATCTTATTAGATAGTCTACAAATTCAAGTCCTCACCATTAATAGATATAGAATGTCAACCCCCCCCCCCTCCAATATGCCCTTCAATTAAGCATGCTCAATTGGATTTGGGTTGGTAAAGTTGGAGTTGCCTCACTATGGATGAAATTTGTGGATGGCGACCCAAGAGAGCAAAAGGGGAGTCTCTATGAATGCTATTGAATCTTATGCACTACAAATCTAGTGAGCCCACTTTGCCTCACTTTTTGTATAAGATCCCACTCAAATTTCTTCAACACACATTTGGCTTTGGCAAAAGATAAGGCACATCTTTAAGCGAAGTTTTCAAAGTAAAGGGCTTCAAGGCTAAGATATGGCCCCCCAAAACTACTTTGCCTACATAAAAAAAAAATAGAGTTTTCAAAAACATTGAACTTTGATTGATGCTATGTTACGATCCCTATGGTCAAAGCTTTTGAAACTCATAGCTTAGAGTAATTTGATAATGTTTAACAAGATCCTATAATTAGACTTTTAGAAAATGATTTTGAAAAAGCATATATTTTTATTTCACAAATGATAGTGTGTAGGTGATTTGGAAGCGAAGACACTTAGACTTAGAAGGCATATTGGATTTAAGATAAGTCATTGAAGCTGTTTTTTTGAACTATTTTTTATAAMAATCTTAGTCTTTCAGCCTTGATACACACTAAATCCAGTTGATGTGATGGAGGTCATTTACTAGTTTTGATGTGATGGATGCATCTTACTAAATCTTTGTTGGTTCCAAGCAAAAAGGTGATTAGATTGGTTGAGTGGTTAGCCTACTTGAGGAATTAAATTCATTGAGTACCAGCTTCATTGGAGGAGTAAGATTTGATAGTTCATTTGTCCCATACTGTTTGGTACCATGAGGCCTTTTGTGGTCACTTGAGAGTTGACTTTCTTCAATGGAATTGTCTTGCATCTTGTTTTTCCAGTTCCTTGGGTTCCCCTTTGATTTTGATAGTCTTAATTTGAAGAAAGCCGTGCATTCAAGTTGAAAGGAACTGAGGATTGTAGGCGAAGGGGATTCTCTACARCAATAGGAGTATTCTTTTTACTATTGAAAAGATAGTTTTTTTGCTTCCATGTTGATTTTAGCTGTTGGATTATTCCGTAAAGGACCAGCACTAGGAAAAATGTGAGGTCTCGAAAGGGCTATTACAACAAATTGGCTGCAAGGCCTTGTGACATCACAATTTTTTATTTATTTTTATTTATTTATTTATTTATAGTAAAAATTAATAATAATAATAATAATAATAATAATGATAATTTTTTATTGAGAATCTGGCATGGCACTAGTAGTGCCACGCCGGATTTCAAAAAAAATTAAAAAAATTAAAAAAAAATTAAATCCATAATATCACCGCAACCTTTGTAAACTCGCAACCCTCTGAGAGCTCATATTTTTTGTAATGCATTTGTTTTTTGGCTACATACGGTACCAGCAATTTTTGGCAGGTACGGATGATTAGAAATCTCCATGTTTTTGGCCCAAATTTTAACAGAAGGTGGGGATGAAGGATCTTTCATATGCACTAAATTTCATGACATTTAGAAATATGATTAGAAAGTTATGGCCTAATGTGTTATTTTCTTTCTGTAAATGGATAGTCTGGGTAGATTAGAAAAATTCACTTTTTTCAAAAACAAAAATTTGAAATTGGTTTTCTAGAGTTGTATATATGCGGAAAGCTTTTAATCTTTCCATTTTGATCCAAGAGTCAAAAATTATGAGGAGTTTTCTTTGCGGGCAATTATAGAATCTTTGCTCTAATATAAACTTAAAACTCCTTTGTCTTACTCAATTTTCAATATTTAAAAATAAATGAAATCATAGGATGTAGATTGCTTATTACAATATTTCAACCATTGGGATTGGCATTTTTTGATTCCACAATTAAATTGTCAACAATTTAGTATTACGAATCATTCTCTACTACCGTCTACTTACTATATTT
>VACF01000308.1:0-86724 GCA_006891605.1 Pleurozium schreberi | reverse complement strand
AGATAAGATTCCAAATTTTCTAGGAGTCTCCGTCCCATTGATCATTAGTGTGCTTCACTTGCCCCAAACTTCAYATGTAAGAGCATCTTTAGTGCTACCCAATATATTGGCCTAGTAATTATATAACTAACTTTTGAAAGATAAATAATTAGAACTTGAAAATTGTCTCGTTTGAAGCGCATCCCAAAAACTTCGAGATGGTACAAGAAAATTCAAACTTAGAAATAGGACAAGTACTTCAAAAGCAAGTTAAAAATCAGAAATTGTAGGGGTGTTAGTAAATCATGATTACCAAAGCAAAGTTTGRCTATTAGACTCATTCTTCTATGACATCTGCTCGTAGCGGTGAGTTAGATTCAAGTGACATTATAATCTTGAACCTGCCCAACCTAAGAAGACAATGGGACTTTAGGGGTTAAGTACAAAAAATAAGCAATAATGAGTGAATTTTTATTTTTTATTTTTATCATTATCATAACAAGAGGTAGCGGTCACTATGTCTGCAATTAATGCTCTAAATAGGGCAAAACACTTGAAAAATAGACTAAAATTTGTTTTTTTTATTGGTTGTTGATTTTTTTCCCTTGAGATCAAACTGATATTGGGGTGAGAGGTGATCTCGCTACAAAACATAAATATATAGATATTGTGCKGTGTTATGCCTTTCTAGACATTCAAGGTTTTATATCTCCTTTTCACCCATTTATTTAAGTAATTAGTTATTTTTTGACCGACTGTATTGTCGCATTGTACTGCCTGACTAGTCTCCACCAATTACAACTTAGCAAATGCTTTTACTACATCCCTTGCTTGCTACCATGTCCAATTTTCAGCCCAATAATAAACTAAAAATGTGTTTAGGAAGGTGTTTAAAAAGTTTAAAAAATATATATTTTCCACACAAATACTTTTTTGGATTCCAAAAATTTGTTGTCTAATTTTTAAAATTTGTTTTACTAATCTTAACCATTGAGGATTTAGTACAAATCTCCAATGTAGTGAACACTCATAAAATCTTGATATTATGAATTATATTTGTTTCAATGTGAATCATCAATAAAGTTATTACTTGTATGGTAACTAATCCTATTTGGATGTCACACAAGACTTGCAATGCCGCTCTATTGACGSTCCATTATCACAATGCAAGAAGTCCAAATGCACCACGACTATTGAATAAATGAGTTTTTTGGCATTCAATTCGATAGGGTGTGGAAATGATACTTATGGTGTGTGCAAGTGATAATTGAAAGTAACTATTTTCTGTGATGATGCATCCCTCCACTTGTTGTTATTACACCACCTCCTCTTATGAAAATCTAAAGGTGTTGATCTCTTTAACCACCACCCCTCCAATGCCATTGGTCTCTAATTTAAAAAATAAATAATTACTATTGATTACCATTATGACAGGCAATCTTGGCCATCACTATGGGTTACGGATACGGATACAAAAATGGGTATGGATACCAAAAACATATACATATATAGTGCCATACATATAAAAATGTGTACCGAGTACATATGGTAATGGCATAAATCCCATATGGATTGCTAGTCAAAATACTTGTGGAAAATACAAGAGAGAAGAATAACCAAGTTCGTTTGGAAGGGTATTTGATTGGAAACTCACATGTTTTATCACTATCCACTCATGATTAGTGGCATGAATACACTTTTGTATTTTATAAATGAAAAAAATTAGAAAACATGGCCACCTAGGGTCTCAATGTTGTGGCATACAGTTTTGTATTTTATAAATGAAAAAAATTGGGGTCTTGGAGAGAAATTGGAATTGGAATTGGAATTTCAAGATTGAGGATGAGGTTGAGAGATTCTTGARTCTTGTATAGTGCAGTCTTTGCATAGAGAGCTCTGTGATTTTCTCTGCGCTTTGTATGTTTTGAACGGCTTCTAAGTAGTAATTTGTAAGACWGTATGGACATGGCAGCTCAAGTCGACTCCGGTACGCCTCGATAAGACTTGCTTCAACCTGTACATGCTTTGCGAATAATGTGTAGATTTTTCATCCGCATGGATCATCTTGGTTGGAGAAACTTGATCGAAGTTCAAGACTGAGGATGAGGTTGCGAGATTCTGGATTCTTGTATGGTACTGTCTTCCTGAAGTGTGAGCTTTATATGTGCTTCATTTAATTTGAAATGCTTTTTAGTAGTAATCAATTGTAAGACTCTATGGCTTGACTTCTCCGTATGCATAGTGCGTAGGATGCAGATTTTACATTTCACCTTGTGAGTATACATGCACCGTCGAGCAATCAAATGGAAGCCTCGGATGTATTCTATCGGGTGCGGTCGTGGCAGAGTCTGCCATCTGGAGACGTGAAGATGTAAGTGGAGACATGTCTACCTTTGAGTCGAAGGTGTTTTGAAATCAAATCTGATTGTACGATTTCGCATGCTCTGGAGAGTGATTGTTCGTACTGGATAGAGTATTGTCTATATTTGTGTGAAGTCGGAGAATTGTACCACTTGAGAAATTAGATTCTAGTCGGAAGCTGACATCGTGTTCTGCTTGCTGTGTAGGAATATTGGCCCGTAGGATGTATGTATTGATCGAAAGCTGAACTTGCGTTGACATCCAGCCTGATTTAGTAGATGCTTGGCGAGTGTTGGCCAAGTGAAATTGGTAAATGAGGCCATGTTCATGGCTAATCTAGGCAAGGATTTTTCCTGTTTAGAAGGGGAAGGACGATCAGAGCACCTGCGGGCATACGCCCTGCGAGCAGCCTCTTCAGGAATGTATACAGGTCTATGATTTCTGTTCGCTATGCTCACATGATGAATGGCGGGAAGTATTTAGTTCACTCAAACGTTTTTAATTATAATTCAGTGAGGTAAATTTCTCAGAAAAATCTGTGTGTTTGTTTGTCATACCTGAAGAGCTACAGCTACACAGACTCGACTATGAAGATAAGACTTCTGAATAGGTACCCGGATGAATGTAAATTTTTTCTAATCGTGATGCTGAAAAAACTTGATTAGTTAATCGATGGCTGGCTCCAGATTTTGGTAATGATGTACTCCGTATGTGATGATTCGTGTTGAACAGTTCAGGTAGTGAAGAAGATTGGCCAGCACTTCTCAGGTTGTACGAGGTTGTACGCCCTAAAACATCGTCAGCCAACTCCAACCTATGATTTCTTCAGCTTGCCTGGTATAGTTTATGAATCACTCAGGATCTGTGCACGCAATTAAACCTGATACAGATTAAATGAGAATGTCAATTCAAAATTGTGGAAAGTTTGCACAGAGGACACCAATTTAGCAAAGTAAGGGATGCTTTGGGTTCTTCTTGTTTTCCTTCGTCATATCTGTCTTTCAAGTGCAGGTCGGGCTTGACAACATTGTTCAACAGGGTACGCAGATTTTCCTAATCAATCGCTTCGCCGCGTTGACGGTAACACCAACTTCTTTTTCTGATTTAGAGCATTGAGTTCCTATGTCGGGACTGGATTGGTCTTAAATCAGCTTGAGTTGTTTTCCTCATTGTGTTCCAGCGCTGACCATCCCTGACGAGGAAGCTCTCATTGATAATCGTTGTTAGTAATAATATTCATGATCAAAATCATGTACATTCATGATCAAATCCAGTGAACCTAAACCAGCTGTGTGCTTGTCTGACGAAAGAATTTTAATCAGCTCCATGTGTCACACAGGGTGTAATCAGACCTAGTGTATGTGTCACAACCTGTCCAACCCAGTGTCCTTGTCTGAAGTGAAGAGCTTGGCCTGTTACGGTGCTATCAATTGAAGCCACATTCTGGAGAGTTCAATATTCGTCGGTGAAATTTGGGTCATCGAAGATATCAGTGAATTTATGCAGTGGATGTTTGGTTTGCGACAAGATGATATTTCTCGCATGCTTAATCATTTAGTGGGCATTTGCAAGCGTCAAACAGTTTTTAATAAGCTCGGGTACAAGACTARACTGAAGTGATTCAAACCAGTCGTGAAGACCTGAACTTCGACAAAATTGGCGGTATTCCATTGCTGTGGCACTTTTCAGGACGTGCAGCCTGAAACATAAATCTATACATGACCTAACCTTTTTGGAGCTCTGTGTAGATGTATGTCACAATTTTTGGCACCGGAATTGCGCCAATTTAACGAAATTGACTGTCCTATGTTGCGCTCTTGAATGTTGAGTTTGTATGAGGAAATGCAGAAGCCATCTCTCTTTATTTGCTCCTCTTTGACGTCACCTATCATCTGTTCATTGCTCTAATTGGGTTAATTCAAACATGCTAGCAATTAGCGTGTTCTTTTCAGCACGGCTGCTATGTGAATTAACTGAGCTGCATTACTTATCATGTCCGATCCTCAGGCATCACCAACAACCTATGCACATGGGTGTTGGGCATTCTGGATCGTCAGTGAATTCTTASGGCTTTTCAAGAATTTCAGGTATGTATATCATTACCGTGATATTCGTCTGATGCCTGTGTGTAGACAAGTGTTATCCGTCATTTCGCAGCTTTTCGCAACATATCCAGGATATTCCCGCAAATGATCCCTGTCCTCGTTTGATGTTGCTGGTGCACGCTCTCTATGTTTTCCCAGGTGTGAATTTTTTGTCAATCATTGCTGTGAGCAAGATTACAAGTTGAACGAGCTGACTAAGAATTTTTTATTGTATGTTGCGAATACAGGTCAAGTATTGAAGGTAATCAGCGGTGCCAACTGGACATGGCGGATTTATATTCCTAATCTCCCAATCATGTAACTTCGTTGAACAAATTGCTGTTCGAACTCTTTATTAGTGTGTCATCTTATCTTTTGTTTATCAGCATTTGAGTGAGTCATTTTAGTTGCTAAACTACAAGACAGAGCAATCGCCTTGAAAGCAAACAAATCTAAATTCTTAGTCCATCATGTATGCTGAGCACGATGGTTCCGTTCAATCCGTTTTCTTTCATCGTCCTGACCTTTCGACTTGCCAAGCTTTCTGAACCATAGGGAGTTGGTCAAAGCTCAGGGTTCCTACACTCTGGGCTGCACGGCTTGCTTTGGGTCCACCTGAAGTGTTTTATTTGTTTCTTGTTTTTGGAAGGAAACAGATTATTATTAGGGACCTATGCCAGTGCTTCTCAGCCATTGGGGTCAGGATGCTGCAGCAGCGAGTGCTGGAGTGGTAGGGCTGCTGAGCACGTTTTAATGCTTTCATTTATGAACATCGGGAGGTTGATGAAGACCTATGAAAGTCTTTCTGAGTTGTAACGTCGTAACCTCATATGCACTTTGCTGKGGTCAAGAGCTTACTGATATAAGCGAATGCATGAACGAACCCTATGTATTTTATGTACAATACATGCCGAGTTATATGCAGAACAGATTGAAGTGGACAGACAGGAAGCGCAAACGTCAGGCTAAGTACCAGATCAGGTGCAATATCATCGGCAGCAGGATCATCGATCACAGTGSACATGACGAGGAATATGGTACGTTCTCTTGATTGCTTGTCATTTTTGTCAATCTCTCCAGGTGATTAATCTCGCGTGATTCACTTTGTTATTTGATGCTTGATGAAAGATTCTCGAAGGAGTTGGATGGTTACTCCGATTCCGAATCTCTTCCAGAACTTCTTAATTCCAACGAGCCAGAGCATTACCTGCGACAATTTCATCCAGACAGTGGAGATTGTTTCCTTTAACTAAGTATTTGTGGCTGCTGTYAGTGCTGCAGAAGATCGTTGTAAAATTGAGCCCTGGCTGTGTTCATGCCATCACAGGTATCACAATTAAGAATCCATTGTGTCGCTTGATGTATGAGAAGTGGAGGTGGCGGCCGTGGCAGCACTTGCTTTTCTGACCCACGAGAGATACGATCTAGCACCCAAAGGGCGCGGATTCTTCCAATGCACAAACGCGAAGATTAATCCCAGCAGCACGGAAACGCATCCCACAACCAAGTAAGACAACCCGAGAAAGTCGTTGCGGCCTCCGATCCAGCTTGTCGTCGATAAGACGATCTTCTTTCTGCCCCGAAATCCATACGTATTGTACAAATTGTTGATGTTCACCGTGAGTTGAGTCCCGGGCGGGAGATCGGTCTCGATGCGACCATAGAGTTTCCTGAACGTTGGGAAGGCGGCGATGTTCATCCACACCATAAGGTTCTCGTTCATGCTCAGGGGCTGCCCGCCGTTGAGCCAGGCGCCACCGATCTGGGACGCATTCGCCACCGTGGTGCGGTTGTTGTTGATGAAGTTGARCGGGAACACCGTGTTATTGAAACGCTCCTCGCGGTCGGCGGCCCATGMGATCGCGGTCTGGTTGACRTAGAGCGTGCCAGGCTCGCTGTAGAACCCGTTTGTGGAAAACTCGAATGTGTCGTTGAAGAGCGTCCAGGCCACCATGCCGCAAGGACAYACCACTTGGCCGTTTACGACGTCTTTGGGTTTGCAGTTGTCGAGGTCGGAGGCCGAAGGACGCAGCCCACGGAGCTGCCGTTCGCTCACGCTCATCACGTACCGGCGGTGGTTCTGGTAGTAGTTGCCGAGCTCGTAGTAGACGTAAATTGGCTGCTTCATGTGTCTCGTGACGTCTATGGCGATGGTGCAGTTCTTCCGCTTGTTGTAGTCTTGCATGAACGCGGATTTCTCCTCGTCTGTATCCAACGGGTTTGCGGGCGTGGCGTATTTCATGATGCAGAATGTGTCGTACCGAAACACGAGCTCGACGACCGACCAGGAAGCTCGCAGTGTCAAGATTCCGATGGGAATGCAGATGGTGCCCAGCAAGAAGAAGACCAGGATGATACCCCTGGGCGTCAGCAAGGGCTTGCATGAGCCGAGCTCTTGTTGCGAGAATTTCGTGTACTTCGGCCGTCTCGACTCTCGACTCTGTCTCTGTTGCGCCTCCTCCTCCTTCTGCAACCGACGTAGAAAATCCCCACCTCCGGTACTCGCCATGGCTGCTGGCAATATATCAGCCACTCAACGATCTGAAACCCTAATTTTGACTCATTACGCTGTCCAGATTATCCCGGGTCTCAATCTTGTGGTGTTCTTCATCTAGAATCGCCAGGTCAGGATATCAACGCCGGATTTCAGCCATCCAAATCCCCCAAACTCATTGCAGAGATGATTCCTGCGTGAGTTTCATAGTCTTGGGGTTTACTGTAGTCTGAGCTGCGTAGGTTGACTTGTTTGCATTGAAGATGGTATTTCAGAGCTTTGAATTATAATCAGCTCTGAGTTCGTGAACTATCTTGTTGTCATTTTAGATTTGTGAATTTTTCATCTTAGATTTGTTACTCACTTTGGTCTAACTTTACCTAGCTTGCTAACTTCCTTCAATCTTTGGTTTAGATATTCAACTGGAAAATTGGAAATCAGAGGGGCATACGATGATTCCTCCTTGCATTCTTGTTGAAGCACGCAGCAGTTTGCAAAAGCATCAGGTGATCACTTGCATTAAGAGTTCATCTTAGTTTCATTCCCGTTTTCATTTCATCTTGCCATTTCATTCTCAATTATGAATTGTCATTTCTTTTCCGTTTGTGAATTTCCTCTTTAATTTCCTATGTGATTTTCAGTTCATTTTTATTTGTGAGTTTCTAGTCATCTCATTTCTAGTCATGAATTCCCATCTCTTTCTCATTTATTCATATTCATTTGTGAATTTCTATATTCAACTCTCGGAACTTAGTAATGATGACCTTGTTGGAAGATTTTAATCTCTCTTATCAGTTTGAAAATTTGATCAGGATCTACTCTTACATTAATTCCAGCATTCTTGCAGATACGAAATGCTGCTGTTCGGAGACACTGCGTGAGTTAATTTTTTCTTACCAATCCGAGGACGACTTGAGGCACTCCGGATGTGAATCTGGATGTGTGCGTGATCGCATGGTGAACTGGATCGATAGCAAAGAACATTCATCTGGAGATGAACGTATCCACAAAACCCAAGGCAGTGACCAATATCAAATGTATCTCTCTACTCTTTGCAAATTCAGACAATTTCTCATTGTTCCTTCCATTGCCTTGTATGATCTTCTCAACATTCCGAGATATTCCGGGATATTGTTACAACAAACTAATGTATTTATGCCAAGTTTTCTAATCTTTTAGTTTACAGAAGTTCCTCCTCTATTGGTCCTTATGATGCCTAATAAATCAAGCTCTGTCCTTCAAATCTGTGGAGATATTTCCACTTGATTATTGGTTGTGATACGTAGAGTTCTACCTCATTTTTCGTGCTATTTATTCTAGAAAATATATCTAATATTCATGTTGGGGGATTCTGGCTGCAGAKATGTGAACAGTTWTGGTTMTTGAATGGTCACCTACTGGTTTGGATACATAGAWGAGTCCCGASATTGTTCTGATGGATGAGTTGTCTGTGAGARTCGAAGTTTAATGCCARGTAAGGCCATAACTTCGTCACAGCRTGCATACAACTGTATCTAACTCTGCTTTGTGTTTCCTAGTCACTTTGGACTTCAATGACGGGATATGTGCAGGAGRTTCGCAGCTAGACCGATACATTTTGAACTGGCAACCAGAGCATTTGAATTTCTCAACATTCATAGCAAATTTTCCATATGCCAAGCTTAGGCCTGTGTGAGTTCTATGCGGATCTCCAATGGGGAGTAGTAAGCGTGGAAACATGGACCTTRCTGAATAGGTCGGAGCACCACTAATCGGCTCAAAAGTAATCAACACGAGCGCGACGAGTTCGGTTCCACCTTCCACCTTCCACCTTCAATTTGTGTTGCACTGTCAAATGTATCTCTCTACTCTTTGTAAATAGCAGCCCAGGTGTGACTCCATGATTGCATAATTGGTCATCAGAAAAAGGGYGAATAGGGAATGGTAGTCTGAGGCAGCCATGTATCAGCTTGCAGCAGCCGTTGAGCAGAGAAGCTTTGCACTTGCTGTAACGACAGCTGACTGGACCAAGGAATCCGTTGGGTCATGTTTTCAGCTCCGGGACCGAGGCTGTCATACTCAGCGTCCAGRAGAGTGTCGAGGGCAAACGAGCCATTCCATGCCAACCAGCCTTCWGGCTGAAGAGTCAGAGAGAAGAACGTGAAGACGAATACAGTTCGCGAGTAGGTCTTCCATGGCCGGCCTAAGTAGACACGGTGCAGTTCAGGGTCAGCTCGTTGCAGGGCATTATACTCTGGAGTGCCGTCCACCGAGCAATTCTGGAATACCAGAGCTGTTTCCTGACCTGGGTCAATCCTACCCTGCATTATCACACGAGGACATCATTCTACAGCTACCAGTGTATGAATTGCAATGATCAAAGAGTTGATTACCCCAATTATATCATCATTCATATGGGGGTGCTCTTACCTGTGCTGTCAGGATGCTGGTAGTAGCCTTGCCCATACCTCCTTCCCGCGGCCTCACAAGGATATGGCATGTTTGAAAGACGGCTGCGGAATTGCCAAAGATGAAATCCACGGTGCCAGCGATGGTGCAGTCTTTGTAAAACTGTCGCAGCGAATGTGTGTACAAGGAATCTTGGTTTCCCAGGATAGAACACTCCTGGAATGCCGATCGATCGCTCGCCACTCTCAGTGCCACCGCTTGGTGCTGCTCTGGCCCGGCCGTGTTCTCAAAGGTAATTCCCCGTGCAATGAAGCCAGCTCCATTCACGGCTGCAGTCCAGCAGGACCAGGATTNACATCATTCTACAGCTACCAGTGTATGAATTGCAATGATCAAAGAGTTGATTACCCCAATTATATCATCATTCATATGGGGGTGCTCTTACCTGTGCTGTCAGGATGCTGGTAGTAGCCTTGCCCATACCTCCTTCCCGCGGCCTCACAAGGATATGGCATGTTTGAAAGACGGCTGCGGAATTGCCAAAGATGAAATCCACGGTGCCAGCGATGGTGCAGTCTTTGTAAAACTGTCGCAGCGAATGTGTGTACAAGGAATCTTGGTTTCCCAGGATAGAACACTCCTGGAATGCCGATCGATCGCTCGCCACCCTCAGTGCCACCGCTTGGTGCTGCTCTGGCCCGGCCGTGTTCTCAAAGGTAATTCCCCGTGCAATGAAGCCAGCTCCATTCACGGCTGCAGTCCAGCAGGACCAGGATTATAAGAACCAGAGTGATGGAGCGAATATCAACTACTTCAAAAATCGAGGGAACATGTATGAGGCATTATGGATTTTACTCACCAACAGTGGCAGACAACCATGTGGTAATTCCCGGTGACTGAACATGCAAGTTTCCTGTTATGATGGTTTTGGTGCTGCCATCTCCGAGAAACATGAGGTTCGTCTTCTCCTTTGGGATGCKCACAGTCTGGTTGTACACCCCTGCTTTGATGTAGATTACATATCTGAGCACAACACCGTTAAGATCTTTCAAAAGCTCATGGTCAAAGTCAATTCAGAGACTCAAATCAATTCATTTTCATTTCTTTCTCATTACCAGATGTGAATTCGAATTAGATTTTCATTTGTGAATTTTCAGTCATAATATTCCATTCCATTTCCTTTTGTATATTTCCATTTCAAATCGACTCAATGCAATGCAGTCCACCTTGTTGAGCTCCAAGAAGGCGCCCGATCGACAGCGGCTTGAATACTGGAATCCMGCGCCACCGTCACCTGCGGTGTGAGCGGAACATCGAGATCCTTATGGACAGTAAGTGCTTCGTCCATCCACTTGGGGAAGCTCTCGGAGTCATTGTGGATCAATTGCTGCTCTCTGCTTTCTGGTGGCGGTCTCCACAACGTCGCATTAGGACCGTAGTAACGTGTGGCATCCACGAGGGCCAAGGAGTTGCTGATGAGCTCCACCGTGAAGTTCCCCCGTCCTGTCATCTCTTTGACAAATTCAAGCGTTTCACGGAACGGCGCGAGGCCGTAGTAGCAGTCGTTGCTCTGGGTCAAAGCCCCGCTCAGCCAGGCTTGAATGTCCTCAAGCGCGCCTGTAACGAATGCTGCGTGCGAGCTTTGCACGTAGTATGCTGCCAGGTCCAGAAGCTCCGTGCACCCGGCGGACGCGGCTGTGAGGTTCTGGTTGTTGGCGGTGGGTACGAGCATGGCCAACGTCTGGGCGTCGTGCAGTCCCATATSCATTAGGCGCTCCATTGCAATGGCGGTCAAGAGCTTCACGAAAGCCTGCGGGGTCGATGCGTTCTGCGAACGCTTGTCGAGCAGCAAGGCGTGCAGACAGGAGGTTGGATACCTGGTAGGGGAGCACACCAGCTGGATGTTGTCATAGGTGYTCGAAGACAGGTATCGTGCTTGAGTTGGAGCCTGAGTAGGAGCTGGCCGAAGCTGCCGTCTCGACAATTCAAGCTGCCCTATTGGACTAGAATGAAAATCTCTTTGAGTTGTTCCATATTGCTTGCAATTCGATGGGACGAAGGAGTTCGCAAGCAAAGAGAAGAAAAGGATTATGAAGGGAGCTCTCGCCATGGACGCTACTGTGCTTCTATGGGAGGGTTTCTGTTTCATCATTAATGCGAGCGCCCTGGCCCTCAAAATTYAGAGCGAACTGGCAGGGACAAATTTACGGATCTTGCTCAAACTGCGATTCAAATTGATCTTTCAAATTGTGGACCAAGTCCTGGGTGAAGCTCTCCAAGCAACAGTCTGCAATCAATTCAATGAGGCAGGCCCTGCGTTACTTCCAAGGTCCTGTTTTTACTGGATGGTGAAGATTGCGAATCCAGAACTACKGGTGAATCGATCCGCAATACCATGGAATCCTTTCTGGAAACATGTACATACGCGATAATAATATGAAACCTAATATGCAACCTGAATACCGGTATAATTTTTCTCAATGATATTGGATCTCCACGAAGGCGTCGAATCCGAAGTAGCTCACCCTCCAGCTACCCAACCGGCTAGCTTCYCCTCGATCAACCAACACGTGGCGCGCATCCCCTGTTCGCGAATTACTACGATACTAGTGTCGCTCCAGCTCAATCCGCGTCGCCTCAACTTCAACAATCAATAGTTTCCCTATCTCTGCAGCTTCGACAACTACCACCAGCTCTGGTTTCATGAAACCAAAATCACATCAGGTATGCTTTCATAARACATAAAACATATTAAAATGAAGTTGATGAACGTGTTTGAAGATACAGTCAGCCTGGCTGCATGAAACCAAAATCAGAACTGGACTCATTCCACGTATTTGATCATAAAACGTGTTAAAAATAGGTTTGAAGTGATGGATTACTCAAGTGAAAACGAAAATAGCACGTAGAAAGTAAGAGGGGCTTCAAGTCCTAAGAGCCACATCAATTCTAATTATACCAATTTTATCATCTGTCACACGTTCTCCAGGTTGTTTGAGCATCGTGTGAGAACCGTCACTTTCTCTGCTTCCACCAATTGAAAGGCAAATGAAGCGTACAAAGCGCTCTTTTGATGCTAACATGTTGTGACCTCCAGCAACAACCACTAGCGTCACGTTCAGCTCAACGTTGAATGTGTGAATGGATGCGTTACAGGTGGGTAGGTGGACTCGATGCAGAAACTCTCTTCTAGTAGTTTGTTTTAAGAAATGAGCTCTTCTGCAAACATTGTGGTTGGAGTGGTGGCCAATGGGTGTTTAATGAGCTATCAGTATGAGGACCCCACTTCTGTTCATTGAAGGTTGCTTGTTCTGAAACAGAAAATAGATCATGTCTTAATTAAGTCCAGATGGTCGCCCGTCTCTAGCTAGAATATTAGTGCAGTCAGTTTTCTGGACACAGCAGCTCTTTGATGTGAATGCCTTCACGGGTCGATCGATTTACTTTACAACACCGGAATGCACACGAATTATTACAGGCTCTAGAGTATTCAAGAAATCACAAGAATTATTTCTATGAGGCAGTGATACAGGCAATACTGGTCTCGTAATTACCAATTTTATTCTCTCTTTCTCTGATGGTCTCCCCTTAATGATCTCCTGAAGGTTCTTGCTTCTTCACATCGAGAGGGTAGTACGTACTGCCAGTGGAATGTTTTACGAATATTTGAGCATGATACCAGTTTGGTCCGTCCGAGTCACTAATTTTGTTCAGTGTTCAGAACAATGAGCTGACGCACCTTTTATGCGGAGACCACATGCTACGCAACATGAATACACGTGCTATTCACCATGAGCATGGCTCTTGCACGAGTTAACCAAATCCTGGGATCGATCCACGCATTATGATTTATGAACCGCCTACCCCAGAAGTTAACATGCTTCTGAAATCATTTTCAGAGGAATCAAGGAAGATACAGTGACAAGAGTCTTACGACAAGACTAACAACCGAAAGTAGCAGAAGCAGCCAGCTGCACTGAGAAAGAGTGGAAATCCTGCTCTAAGAATGCCCTCGCAAGGCTTTTGACACCTGCAGGGGAGATTGAGGGGGAGCTATCTTCCATGTCCTCCCAACAACAAGTCCTTGGAGAAGTCTGATCGGGGCATCAGGACGGCCGAGGGAGGACCATCATGACCAGCAATGGACCCTCCTTAATTTATCTTCCTCCATCTGCAAGGTATCCAAGAAGTTGGGCCTTGGCACGGGAACTTCCAGGGGCACTTCGCCTTCCAGCGTCTGCACCACCCGGGCAATGGGTGGACGGAGGTGTGGTTGGTCGTTGATGCACCAGAACGCCACCAGCAGAGCTCTTTGCACCTCCTCCGGGTTCACAATTCCGGTGAGGGAAGGATCCAGCACATCCATGAAGGAAGCGGTTTCAATGAAGGGGTTGGCCCAACTCGGGAAGTACTGTACAAGTCCGTCAGCTGATGATTGCACTCAAGCGCGAGGACAGATAGCCGCACCAAGCGTGGCCGCCACAAGATTCAGAGTGCTGCTTAAATTCGACAAGCCAAATTGCGACTTTTGAGGCGGCACGAACGCCCGCAAGTACGTCGTTGTATATATTCAACAGATACTGGCCAATTAAAACAGGTGCTGTTCCCCAACCAGCATATCCTGGCAAACGCATCATCCAAGAGGTCGACACACACTTGCTGCTGCGCACGAATTGAACAATCCGACAGACAGCTTTGTATGCAATCCTGCACGGCGACGCCTGGGGCGAGTGTGGAATCACCATAGAAGACATAGTCAGTATAATCAACCGCAGTATCGATCTATGGCACACAAGGTGGACTCCGTCTTTCCACGCACACATCCTTGACACGCAAATCATCCGTACTCAAGAATTGATACCCTTCTGGAGAAGACCACTCCCCATTGTTGCTGCTTAGTGCAAATGGACCACAATCAAACCAGAGATGATGCATACATCATGAAGGGCTCCCCACTCTACTTCCCATTTCGAGCTTCCGTGAAACATGCGTAAATTGACATCCGTATCAGGTGTCTGCCGCAGTAGGCGATTTGCAACTCCGACTCCAGGTTCACTCCTTCCAATCAAAGGGTCCGACTCCTCTATTTTCTCGGCTGACTGATTGAAACTACCCTTGCTAGCTTGGTCAGGAAGACTGACGAATTGAAGCTGGTGTTGGAAWGCTTTAGTAACTGAAGTTGGTTGCGGGTATGGTTGAAGAAGAATTTGATAACCAAATTAATGCAGTCAGGGTACTTGATGTAACTTACTTCAATTCAGAGAGTAGGGACTGTCACTACAGTCACCAGACGGTCGCCATGCTTTCATTCTCATACTAACTTAACTTACTGTTGGCTGGATAGCGCTTGTTCGGCAGGAGCGTGTCTGTGKKACTGTCAAMGCTCTGCCACATCACGTCGCTGGCGCTGTTGAGGATCAAAATTTTTTCCTACAGGTATCCAATATGRTGGCCATGGTTCCCTTGAACTGCAACGAAGACCATATCTGAGTCAGGTTCTGGAATTGGAAGTAATGCATCATTTAAAAATCATATATTCACGATGATGAGCAGTTGTTTGACTAGTTAATGAGCAAATTAACGCATGAGTCTCTGGAGAGAAACGACCATTTGGGTCAAATTGGCAGAATTAAGTAATGCATTCCTGTAAACTCTCAAGAAAGACAGGAAAGGAAATGAATCAAATGATTTAGGGAGTCGAGAGGGGGAGTTGGCCGTGGGAATTCTAGATAACTGGTGCATAATGATGTGGATGACATGCTATTTTTGCATATACTGATTTGCAGTGATCTAGCAGCACAAGAAGCTAATGGTAGTGTCAAAATATCAAAATATAGAACCCATGGTTGGATTACGAACCAGATAATGGCCATGGAGGGTGCCTATACACAGTGAGTAGGCAGTCACTGCTGGTTACACTACGGCTGGTAGCTACAGGGAAACCTGGAGGGTGATAACAGGGAGGGTATTTTATTTCAGTGTGCAACTATATCCTCTAAACTTTCTAGGAATAGAAAGTTTAAGGGGGTATAGTTGCACATTGCAATAAAATATCCTCCCCGGTGTCACCCTCCTGGTCTCCCTATGTAGGTGTGTAGGATTGCCTGCTCGAGTTTCGGAGCGACGAGAGCAAAGAGCCGTATTGGCACCTTCCATGGCCATTATTGTTCGTCACGGTTCAATATTCTCAATACATGGTGTGGCGCTAGTTGCCAATGAGTTTGTACTGAGTGCTTGTCTAGTACCAATAGGTGCCTATGAGCCAATCACCCTAAGCAGCCTAATTACCTAATTAAGGGTTGCAGAGTGTCATGAAGGGCACAAACTACAACTTATTATATGCTTGCTTGTAGCCAATTGTAGAATGCCACCATGGAGAGAATTCTGGTCGTGGACGTTACGACAGAAGTTACGAAGAATTCAAGTAGAAAGGCCAATTGCAACAATCTTGCGTTTTCAAGACATGATCTAGACTTCAAGCATTGGCACTTTGCTGTCTACATCTTTGAAGGATTGGTAAGAAGTGGGTTTTTATGCACGCATGTTAAGTATTAACCTTCAAATAAAAGGTTGAATTGATTGACAGACGGTTTGGGATTGTAGGTAACTTAATTGATGACAAATTTCAAGATTCGCTTCAGGTAAGTTTGCACTTGGTGTTAAAGAGTGTTGGTACTGAGGGTCTTGGGACAAATTAAGACCTATTCCAGGACTGGATTCACATTACAAACATCACCCTTAACACCAAGTGCGAACATACCTTTCGGAAGTCATTGCTAGTGAAATTGTCAGCAATCTATAGGTGAGGCTTTGGTGTGATGCTGGGAAGCGCTCTCTAATGCAGTCGACACATGAGATGCAAGTTTCTGCAAGCAGCAGAACGAACTTGCATTGGAGTAAGGTTGGCTGAAAGAAATTAAAGTGGTTTCAAAATGGGGGTCTCGACTGGCACTTTTCATGGCTCGCCTAGTTTTATCCCTACACTAAATAGTGAAATTAGGTTGCCCCTCCCTAATTTCTCGACAATCCACACTATGATACAATGCATTAGTTGCAATTGAAAGTGATACATTGTAACGATGCAATCAATTGTAAAATACTGCATCGTAATGATGCACTAAATTGTATATTAACATGCAAACCCATGAAATAACAGTAACCACATGATAATTGTTGACAAACTGTAGGTTCTAAACTTTGTGACGTAGTGAGTGTTGCCTTCCGTCTTATGAGGATTTGGTTTGTTATTAGAAAGATTGCAATATAATCTCGTATTCAATTTTAGACTTGCTAAATCCCTCTTGAAGTTGTGAAGGAATAGAGGGCACCAAAGAATGAATCTCTCCAAGGATTTGCATCCAATATGCCATAAACACGGGCGTTTTATTGGTGTATTATTTTTTTTGTGCCATTCCAAACTTCCAAGAATCAATGTACTCATCAATTCTATTTTCAATGAAGCTTTGTTTTTCAATACATTTGCTATCCCTTGTAGCTTCCTTCATGGTATTCAACTTCATTGCATTGACCTTAACAATTTTCCACAAAGCCTTGAAAGGAACTAGATTAGTTCTACTAGTTAGAATCCTAGAATTGCCTTTAGTGTGTGCCCTCCACAAGTTTTTACATGAGGTAGCCATGATGAAGTTGTTGCTTGCTTCTTATACCTCATGATTGGTCATCTTTGATCTAGATTGTCTTCTTGAATGTAGGATTTGAAGAGATGCTTTATCCCCAAGTCTTTAACGTATGACTTGAAATTTGCAACCACTTGGACAAACTTTGGAGTGAAAGCCTTTCGAGAATCTATGAACACCTTCATGAGATCAACAAGAACATAGATGTTCTTCCTTTTGATCAATTTTGATAAATAATTAGAATACACATCTGTGTCCTTTTGGATATGACCTACAATGAGAAGATGCAATATGGAAGATATGGATCTTTTTTTCCTGAGGAAAAACGCCTTGAAGAAACTATTTTGAGATAGATATGTAAATAACTCTTTGGATCCTAAAACTTGACCCTAATTAAGGCATCTTCAAAAAAAAAAACCCTGGTCTTCAACCTTCAAAGCCTTAAGCCACTTTTGCCCAATACTTTAATGAATATAGTCCTATAAACATCATAATATGATGAAAATCAACTAGGGATTTTGCAAATTGCACACACCACATCAATTGTTGATGGATTAAGGGTTTGCCATCCAAAATGTTTGCACTTTCATTGGTTGCTTCAAACAAAGTCCTCATCTTTGAGGTTGTTTTCAAAAGATTGTGGTGGATAATAATTTGAAAGTGTTCATTTAAGTGTATTTCTTTAGTGTTGAAGAACAAAAGGTGTTGAAATTAGGTGTGTCCACCTTAAATAATCCTTAAAATCCTTAAATGACATTCTTTGTTCACATAGGGACCCAAATTTTGGATTTGGAAATTCTTTTTTATAGGAGCGTCATAAAGCTTGTACAAATGACCAATCAAGGATGGATTCCAACCTCAAAGCTACAAACTTTACCTGATAGAAACCTTTTCTTAATTTATACTCTAGTAAAACCTAACTTCGTAGATTCATCTCTTCGAGACAAGAAAAATAAAAACAAAAATTTGGACTATAGTTGAGTATTGGAGATGCAATCCTCAAGATTGCCTAAAATCCAATTAAAGTTCCTTGACCAATGTTCAGACAACTACTTAAGTTTAGACTAGCCCTCCTCTTCCAGTCGTACACCTCGGGAAACTATATCGGGCAATGGAATCTTGTTACTAAGAAAGTAGGAATAGTGTATTGAGGTAAGCCCTCCTACTTCGCTYATCGGCACAATTCAAAGTGAAAGTSGTGAGTGGCATGAGGCACAGCTTCCAGTCCCGCTCAGASAGGAATCCAAAGACAGCAGAGACAACGATCTTGGCTTCAATCACGAAGAGTGCTGACAATGCGACAACACCACTRCACCASCCATGTCTGAAGAGTTGTGATTACTAAAAAAACAATTGTACAGAAGTGGGTTGCTTCGCCGGRGAGAAGCACGAATGACGTACACGGTGACCAAGGGCTTGAAGCTCAACGTTTGAAAAATAGCCCATATTTCACAATATGCACACACACAAGTATGAGCATATTTTCTTTTCAGTTGCAAAAGACAGCAACTTCAATCGAAATGGTAGTTTGAAGAATGAAATCAAGATGATTGGGCATCCACTTCGGAGGCACCCAAGAATCAAGCACGGAAGTGACGTATCGCAACGAAAGTTCCCTCCCCCTCCCCTCCTCGGTTCCCAAGTTTACAGAGTCCAGCCTTTGTCGAGCAGCCCCACAATGAAGACCAACGTACTCTCRAGGTAGTTGTTGCAAGCTCCCAGGAAAAGCTCCCAGAACCAGAGATCCACGGCCAAGACTACCGAAATGAGCAGCAAGGCGAGAGTCTGGTACCTGTTCAGCGCCCACCCAGACTTCTCGGCCAACGAGCTCAAGAACACGGACAACTCCCCGGCGGGGTTGAGCTTGCGCCCCTTGATGGCCCAGGCAGTCCTCCAGTTGATTCCCGTCGGGTACAAATCGAAGTCCTCCCGCAGCCGGCGGTCCATATCCGGGAGATGCCCACTGCCATAGAACACAGCCACCTTGGAGCAACCCTCTTTGAAGGCCGCGCGAAGCTCCGCCAGGGCCACTCGGTTCCGTTCACCGATGATCACCGAATTCTCTACCACTGACGAGGTGCTATCTGCAAAACTGTCAATTCATGCCAATGAGGAGACGGTCAGAAACAACTAGCTTGGCATAACAACAGAGGTAACCTGTGCAGAGCAACTTTGAAATTCTAATCTCGGTCTGTTAGTCCAACAGTGCGAAACAAAGTCTATTCAGACGGTACYTCATGTGCCCTGCAGACCCGTTCTCGTAATTCCTTCAATATAKTGAAGGATAAGTAAATAGTATTTGAAATTCAATAACTCTTAAGTCCAAGTCGTGCGAAACGAAGTCCAAGAACCCCCTCCTCATSAAGAGCTTGAAGACGGTACCTCACACAGTCTCAGGGCTTGTGACATCATTTTGTGACAAACAAAGGAAAAGAAACACGCTACTGTCCGTAATGGTAGTGATCCCACAGAAGCAGAATCGGTTAACCTTGTGCTATGATTTTCAAAGAGATGGTTGTGACGTACTCAGTGGTGATTTGCTTCGCAAGGAAAACTTTGAAAGCGCCTGGGATGTCCAAGTCCAGTAATGCCTTCATCTCGGGGGATGTTTTCAGTGGGGCATCTGACGGTGCACACACGCCCTCGATCACCAACAGCCCGAGCAATGGCATGGGCATAACCCGCGAGATCCACTGCAACTTTTGCCTCCACGGGTCTAGYCCTGGCTTCGGTGCAAACGCTGCTTTTGTGATGGCCTTGCTTGACATGGCYGTCAAATCCTTCGCAAATGAGAGAAACGTTTCCCCACGCTCTCGCTGCAACACACATTCCGTGTTATCTTCAACATACCCCCAACGACAATCCCGGACAGCAGCAGGACCAAGGGTTCATGGTTTTAAAATGACAAATTCGATTGATTATAATGTGAAAAAKAAAATTCAGATGGAGATATCACATGTCACTAGAAGCAATGAAGAAGAAAGCGTGTGCAAAACAAAATCGAACCTAAAATAGTCCCCATATGATCAGCTCGAGTAAACATGATCCTGGTCCTGTATGGTAAACAATTAGATGAACCATCTACGACATCTTAAGCCGTTACCTGTAAAACTGCAAACGTGTCGTAGTCAAGATCGGCGTGGTACCAATTCTCACGGCGGTAGTCCATGCACTCCAACTGAAACTCCAGAGTCAGAAGAGATGCCATGGTCCTCTGTATAGTACCTATAATGCTGAACCCATGGCCACCACGACGGCCAGGGAGCCTTCTAGGAGGTCTCCAGCGCATCTTTCCCAGCCTATTAGTTTGTAGCTTATCCTTATCCGCCACCATTTCATATAAGACACGATCGTATTTGMTCAAGTCCTTCTGTAGGGATGAGAAGTACCTGATCCAGAAAAAACCAGCAATCGCTTAGAAAAAGTACACCCAGACCGACTCAGAAGTTGCAACATMGAATGACATTTGATGAAAATTGCGGAATCGCAGTGACCTAGAAACTCTGGAGGCAGTCAAAACAAGGAATTCGCGAAATACAAACTTACTCTCTGTCGGCAATATGAACAGCTGCCACCAAATCTACCTGTGGAGTCCAACAAGGCAAAGGCAAAATCAGCTAAAGAAAGAATTTAATTTCACCATTGTAACTGGAAAACAAAACTTCGTTTTGTCGTTCTCGGAATTCTATTTCAGCAAAAACCTCAACGTCAAGTAAACTGTTCTCAATCCTTGTATGTGTATTTGAAGCATAAGAACAGAGTCTTCAAAATTAAAAGCCAAAGAGAACACAGCGCAATCGAAAAATGGTGAGAATGCAATTGTTTTCCAGTAACTGCAAAGAGTGACAAAATTGCAGGAAACTCGCAGACGATTGATGGCATGGAGTTCTCTAGCACAGATGGAAATAATGAAAACTGGCAATGTAAGGAAACCTAGGTGTAAAGAAAAGCGGCAATGGCATCACACCTGTTGCGGACGGAACAGGGACAAAGGAAACCGAGTCTTGTAAGTGATAATGGCCGTTTGCAATTCAGGTCCATGCAACCCATTGTTCCGAAATCGCGTGAAATCGGCGATGGAGTTTAATTCTCCCACTCGTTCCAGTACCTCCATGCGAGCATCCTCAAACTCCATGGAATCCTCCGCGAGCGGAGGTGGATCCGATGCCCATGAGAACATTGCCCTAGGGATCATACGGCTRCCCTTCGGGCAGCCATTTCCACTTCCCCGCCATGTCCCGAATGAGACGAAATCATCGGAATGTTCATCAGAGTTCGCCACTCGCCGAACTGCAGAAAAGGAGGGATGAATAGAAGCAATGCGGAACGGGACGGCCTGGCACTTGGAGCGGAGAGACGAGAGGGGTCGGCAGGGGCTCGCACTCGACTCCGCTTTGCACAGGAGTCTCGCGGATAGTCCCCCCGTCACCGCCGCCATCGTAATGGAAGCACACACTCCACGGCTGCTCGGGATCCCCCTCGACGATCTCGGCTAAGGTCGATGGCTATTCATTCCACTGAATTCCTGAAAATCTCTCGAACTGGAAGCTGCAAATTCATGACACGGGAAAGATCAGCAAAGCGAAGGAGCCTCTTACACGAAATAATGAATCATCATGTCTACGCTATTAGGGCAGATCCAGACATGAGAAACACCAAAAAATCAGAAGCATTTTACACTATGCAAATAGAAAACACAGTCGCTCATCCGAGGCTATTCCAAATATTCAAGGCAAAGGATTTCAACCTCCATTCCCCGTATCAAATTCTCACCTGAAAAAAAACGTAGAGGTGAAAATAAAACGTAATTCACTTGCAAAATTTCACTGAGTTCCTAAAAAAATTCTCTAAATCGAACAGCTCAAATCTCGCGTCACGGGGAAGGATGAGCATAAAGAACAGCAAACGAGCTACAACAACCACACTTTCCACCAGAGGWTTGGATCATCATGTCTGCGCTATTAGGGCAGATGCAACACATGAGAAACCCAAGAAAATCAGAAGCAAGTACGCGATGATAGTAGGAAAAAAAAGAATCTCCTCCTCAGCTGCTCGAAAGATTCAAGGCAMCAGATTTCAACCTCAACTCACTACATCAAATTGTCACATGAAAAAACATGCAGAGGTGAAAAGAAAAACGGAATTTCTCTCGGAAAAGAGAATACAACCCTGTTCTCAATTCTATTTTGGAAGAAAGCAATTCACCTGTCTTCTCGGCACCAGGATTGTGCGAGCTGAAACGAGAGATGCGCAATTGCGCGGCGGGAATTTGGAATTCGGCGAAGGATCGTTGCACCACTGAAGGGTGGCGTGAAAGCAAGCTGCCGACGAGGTGATAACGTCCTGCATGCGGTGCCTCTGTGGCCGTTACTGGTCAGGCCGGGTCTTTTGATATCCGGTGAATCACACTCCGGGTATCTTGTCGCGGAGTTCAGCTCAGTATCTGACGGGTAGGTTTCGAATGTCGGAATTTGACTCTTGACTGTCTTGAGTTCAAAATCTAGGAAAAATATTTCCAAAAAAGAATAATGGATTTCATTCATAAAAATATGATAAGCAAAAGTTGATGGAAAGATGGAAGGATAAATTACATTGTTAGTAGGAAAAAATTGACAATGAAATTTATTTGTCAACACCAATGGTCAAATTAGTGTAGCAAATAATCTACACTCTAAAGATGTTTACTTTTGATAAATTGTGAAAACTGAATTTTTCCTATATGCTATTTTTTTAAATGGAATGTCTAGTTGCTTGAAAAACAAGAGTCTATAGTTTTTATATCACTTTATTTAAATGGAATGAATTAAAGCTTTCCAAAAAGATTAAAAATATTGTATAAGGAAAAAAACTGAAAATAAATAGTTCCTAGTCTATTTTTATTTATTTTTTGGTCAAAGTCAAACATTTTGCACTTTGGAGGGCATAACCTTTTATGCGTTGTACCAAATGAAATGAAAATCATCTTTTTATAAAGCTAGTGCATTCTTTGATCTCTTATTAAAGGTTCCTAAAAATTACAATAAAATTTGGCATTACAAGGACTTGCCCCAAATCCTAAATAAACATTCTAGGTTTTTGAACCTTTAAGGTTTAAAATCAAATTCAAAAAAGGCCAAAAAATGATTATTTATTTAATCAAGAATCTCTCCCTAAACATATGCTAGCCAACTACTCTAATTCCTTCTTTGCAAAAATTACACACTTATGTATGAAATTCAAAAAACTTTGTTGTCTTTTCTACAAATGTTGGCCAATTTTGTACATAGAACATAACATTGTTATTGACCAATGTTGGAGGGGCCCTATAGCTTGTCCCAAAAGTAAGAGCCCCCCAACATGAAAACTCTTATAAACACTATTGAGTCACACCTCCTCTAAGTATTGTAGCCATTCAAAATCCACCAAACTTGGACCTCTATACGCATATTCTTTCCATCCAATGTTTGGCCACCACTTGAGATGAACAAGTCCAAATTATACAAAGAATATCATTATCAGTACAGTCCAGTACTGTAGTGAGCTGGAGAGACTTTATCGTTCGTGCAACAGAGTTTCGAGCCTTTTATTCATCCGTCCGGGTTCATCGTACTTGGCCTTCTCTTTCATCCATGTGTCTTCGCAATGTCCTCTTCACGGGAGGCACTCTTGAGTCTAGTCGAGCTTTTGTGTTGTCGGAATGTCATACTCGGATTCTGTGCTTTTTGCCTTCGTCTCTCTGCGCTGAGGCATCTTCGACATTATGTGCTTAACATCCCCGTGGTAGGCGAATTTTGGCGAATTTTGGCGAACTTTCAGGAGGTCTTTGTGGAGATTTGTGAGTGAATTGTCTCTCGCAGTTGTTGCGTATTTCCGGGTTCACTTTTGAGAGAGTTCTGTGACAAGAATGATTCTTTTAGGAGGTTGAATTCGCGATGAACCTGTGAATGATCCAACGATTTTCTGACGTTTAAATTTATTTAAGTTTTGCTAGTAATTCTGAACTGAGTGCATGCTTTTAATGTTTTTGGTATTCTGAGGATCTGTCATTTTTTTCGAAGTGTTCCTAGTCGCAGATTATGTTAATCTGTTGCTCAATTTTGTTATACGATCAAGTGGAAACTCGATTAGGAGCCTTGTGGACGCATTGAGGATTTTGAATTTCTTGAGCTGATTTCTTACTCTGTTAGGTCTGGATTCATAGAGTCACAGCTCTTGGCCGATCATTGGAAGGYTTTATGWCTGAATTGGAGACATTTTCTYTGAACCATGCGCCATTATCAGTTATACAGAAATATTCTAGAGCTTAAGGGCTTTCAAATTGTGTTACAATTAGGGCATGTTTTTACGATTGAACTGCTAGTTACGGGGATTTTCTTTCTCAATGCAGGGGACTAGTAGAATATGGATACCGCAAGAGAACGAATTGGACTGAACTACCAGCCCTGGGTGTCAGTGTTCAATCTGTGTAACGCTGTGGTTGGTGCCGGGGTGCTGTCATTTCCTTTCGCATTCAGGTTGAGTTCTTAAAAACAATTCCATTTCTTGTAAGGTGATGAAGATTGTGACATTGGACGGGATYAAAATGTGTGTAAATATGAAACTGCGTTTTGAAGCTCTAAGATTTCGAAAGTAGAGACAAATATGATATGAGTAGCATCAGCTTCCTGGCCTGATATAACCTTTGTTCATGGTGCAGCACTCTCCAAACATATATTGCAGCGACAGTACTGTCATTTCTTTATTGGTTATCTGATCTCTTTCTCCACTCTAATTTCAGACAAAGTGGCATATACGGAGGTCTCTTTTACACTGGCTTAATTTGGCTGATTGAAGTAGGCGCATTATGTATTCTTACACGGGCTGCAGAGATCAATCAGAGCAGATCTTACCAGGTATGTCGTTTTTTGTGTTGAGGTCCGAGGCCAAGATGTTGRCTGTGGAATGCTTAGAGTATACGCGTGCTTGGATTACAGCAGCGCCACTATAGCGTATCGTTACTTGTTCTTAGTGAATAAGTAGTCACAACCTGACCTGATAGATGTTGAAGAAAACTGTCAATTACTCCCCTCTCTTAACCTGGTTCGAATTCTCTCAATTGGACCGGAATGCAGTGAGGCGATTGATGATTGTGTATGGCTGGCTATACAGGAACTAGTCAACTCAACTCTGGGACCTGGAATGGCTGTGTTAACATCGTCGACAATACTTCTGTTTGTTCTTKGTGCCATGATTTCTTTCCTGATAATCACAGGTATCGTACGAACCTGGAAAATGTGGATCTCTTCTGTTGGAATAGATCAAGTTGATGACCAGGACATGATCTGCTGCACTGACACATAAGATCTAGTATCTGAAGCAGGGCACATTCATTGAGCAGGATATTTGCATGATGTCAAAGTAACCGTCATTGAGTATAAGTCGTTTAAAGAATCAGTCGTGAGAGACCGAGAATTGAATACATTTTTCTAGAGTTTTTTTAGACTTCGTGATGAAGTTTGGGTGTTCACTGCAGGCGATGTGTTTCAGCCTGTCTTTGCTGGTTGGTTCGGGAATGACAGCACACTCTCAGATCGCAGGTATGGATATGCATACCAAGTTCAACGTCCACCGATMTTGGACCTTGGCAATCTTTTGCCACCTCCTGTAGTTTGTTGATTATGGAGCCGCCAGGGATTCATCTATGTTGCTGTTTCACGCAGGTTGGTGATCACGGTCTTCGCCGTAGTAGTTATTTTGCCATTATCACTTAAGCGGAGTTTGCGAGAGCTGAAGTGGACCAGCACTGTATCGGTGTGATTACTGAATTTCTTCTCACAATTTTAATTTCTCATTACTTCAAACCTGGCATACTTAGATTCCCCTTCTTCTGCAGTTCAATTAGGATTTTTTTCAGAAGACAAGCGTCTCATGTAGTATTTCATTTTCTTTCTCCTCTGACATATGTGTGCGAGGCATGGGTTGGGTCAAATGCAGGTGATAATGCTCACGTATTTGACTGTAACGCTTACCACACTTGGGGTTGCCCATCTTTATGATGATGGAATATCTCAGAAGGTTAGTAGATATTCCACCAATCACTTAATATCCTTGACTACAATTGGTAGTGCACGTGGTTTTCACCCTGTAGTTTTGGTGGAGTACCCGCTATCCTGCAATTTGATCTCGTCAGTTTATGAACGGTGTTCTTTATGTCGTTTACTGTTGTCAAAATCAGATGTCGGACACTTTTGAATGTTTGCTATTTGATGACTGTACGTACTACCGAAGTTCCTTGTTTTCCAAGTTTTCCCAACAACGCAAAATGCAATTTTCAGTTTTACCAATACTTTCTTGAGGGTTGTGTCCCAGATCAAGTACTTCTCTGGCGGCATGCCAGCCTTCGTTGCGATGGACATCGTGGTTTTCAGTTTCCACTCGCATATTCAGGTTCATTATCTTAATTTCACTTCAGAATGGTTTTCATTTTTGCGCAATASATCTGTTGATATAGGTTCTGATGATTGATCTTAGCATACATTGCACGTTGCATTCGGATCCTCTTCAGCTGTGCAAACAATGCATAAAGTGTCCAGTCAATAATTGGCACGTGCAGTACTCTATTTCTGTGGTTCGTGGATTTCTAGTTGATTAATAGTGGATGATAATCAGGCAAKTGGGTGTGGCAGATTGTCCCTATATTTGCTGAGCTTGCAGAGCATCCCTGGCCATTTATAGGTGAGGGTCGTAAACCTCTCGAAGAGCGACTGCTACCTGTTCCAGAAGGGCTTAACACTGGACGACCACTGTTAAGAGTGAGATCAATAAGACTCAGGCGAATGGACGGAATCATTTTCATTTCCATGACCATTTGTTTCGTCGGCTATTGTCTGGCAAGTTTCCTCTTTGTGTCACCTCTGCCTGAAGATTTATTTTTTTGTGTCTTTATCCGTCTTCCCTTTAAAGGCGTTTAAACTTAACGCTTCTCAGCATTTACTTCAATGACTTTTTTCATTTTTTGTATCTGCACTAGAGTGAAATGCTTTACTTGGGCCGATCCATTGCAGGATGTTTTCCTCCCAGACTCTCTTCCTTCTTGGAAAGCTTTAAATAATGTGTGTCGGAAGGCAGTGCAGAGCTTCTGCCTCCTTTTTGTTGCATATTTCCATTTTCTTATTTGGAGACGTGTATAGGTGGGAGAATTCGGATACATTTTGTTTCCAGATGTGGAAAGTGACGTCTTGAAGAGCTTCGGAAGCGATAATAGCTTCATGAACTTAGCTCGCATTGGCATGTCTCTGGTATTTTCTGATACTCTTGCAACTATTTGAATAGATTGCATAACAATTATTAATTAGAACTGCAGTGTACACATATCAGTGGAAAGAATTTTGTAAAAGAAAGACTGAAAAACGCATATCAAAGTAAAMAACTGCTGTTTGTATTTTGACCTTTGAACTCGTAACTTTGCTGCTCATTTTTTTTGTCAACATGTAGTTCTTCTTGGAAGTCAGGGTTCTGTGCTAGTAATTCTCTTGTCTCAATGGTGAATTTGAAAGATCATTCGGAAATTAAACTTTGCTTCCATGGCGCACCTCTTGTATTGACTCTTGTATGTCACTTCCGCCAAGTTTGTAGGAGATGTTTATGTCACTGCCCTTATTTGGTGTGATTTCTGCATTCCGGTTCTTGCGTCCTTACTCTAAAATTCCTTTTGGGGGGCTCTGAGTCGATGCTTTTCTCTCCTTCAGGTGGCATTGGCATGCTATCCACTGCAATTTTTGCCTGCGAGATCAATTTTGGAAGATGGTATCAAGCATGTCTTTCGTCGACCAGCCAATGACGCCTCATGGAACCGCTATATCTTTGTTACCCTTCTTATCTTCATTTCAACACTTGTGACAGCTCTCCTTATTACTGATCTTGGAACAGTAAGTTGTGTTCATCATTACTGCTTTTTAGTTATARATTTGTGCCAGCGCCCGTCATTGTGGATACGATTTCTGCACAAGGTAGCTCATGCTACGCTTAGCTTTGACACTTCGCCGTGGGAGATGTTCTTATTTGCTCAATGATAGCCAGCCATCCTGCACCTGATGAAATCGGACTAACGAGCTTGATAATGTAAGAGGAATTTAGGTTTAGAGAAATTATATTGTTTCTTTGGCTACATTGAATTTAACAGTGCACCTTCGGGAAGTCATAACCACCGTTYTCACTATGCTCGCAGGTATTCTCCATTGTTGGTGCCACAGGAGGTGTAATGGTGATCTTTATTATTCCAGGGCTCCTGCTAATCCAGCAAGGTCTTCAACAGACCCTTCCAGATGAAGAGGCATATACAATGAGAGACAGGCTCGAGGAATCCTTGAAGTGGATTAAGCTGATTGCAGGACCACTATTTGTTGGCTTGGGTGCCATCATTTTTGTTGTCACTGCTTACATCACCGCCAAAGGCCTGGAGAACCCAGTAATTCCTGCACTCTGTCAGACTATCGTATTCCATCACAAATGTTAAAGCGGATGACCACGTGTGTATTCCTTCCAAACTAAACCATGGGAACCATCCAAGAATTAACCCAGTAATCTTAGATAAACAGAATGCTCATTTCAAATGTTCTAACCTCCGATGGTATGCATTGATAGTCTGACCTGCAGAAGTGCTTGACCTTTTTGTAGCGTCAGCACGAGATCGGCAATCAGGGTAATGGATGCATTTTGCTTTGAACGTTGCAAAAACGTTCATGAGATTATGATACCGAAGCTCCTAGAACATGCTTACGCCGTCCGTTGTGTGATCCTGGAGATCCGTAGACCTTCGTTTGCTTAAGGTAGCTGCGTGTGTGCGTTCGGTAACCCCGCAGCACAGTATGAGAAGTGCCGTCGCTCCCATCTTGTAAGAAGGAGATTAATGCGTGGCAAGGTGTTAGCCTGCTTATCTGCATTTGCAGATGTTGATATTGTACAGAAAATTGAGCATTTAGTAAGGATAAGCAGCTCCGACCTGAAACGAACTTTGGGTTGGTTAAGTTGTATGTTGACAGGGCCTTCTTCCTCTGAAATCTGAATAGCATTAACATATCAGCTTCTCTTATTACCACGGGGAGCCAAGGATTCGTAGAGAGGCCTTTGTATGATCGATGGGACTCGTGGGAGGACATGAAGAATGTTCTCATTATGATGTTGTGTAACAGCATCTTGGATCAATCTACAGTAGTTATATCAACCCATGAATTTTTTTGTTCATTTTTTGTTAATGCTCCCAGCATTTTGATTTGTAGTCCACAGTATTGTAATTTTTTATTCAAAATTAATTTTTTTAAMTCAAATGTAAAATTGCTAAGGTCAATTGTGAATAAACAAAAATTCTCATTCCTTGTAAGATTTTCATTAAGTGCATGCATTCTAGAATTTGCAAATAAGATTATTCTGCAACACCAAATCAAATGTCTCTATTTTAGTACATGAAATTTCTATGAATTTTCAAAAATTAAACTCTAAATATCAAATCATCTAGCATGGTTACTATGGTCACTTAGAAGTTAAACCCCCATCTTCAATCTACCCCAATTGAATATTTGAGCTAAGTGTTTGTGTTTGCCAACACAAGTATATTACTCCCTTTGTTTCTAAAAAAAGACCCGTGTTTCCTTTGTAAATATGAAGGGAACACAGGTGTTTTTCAATAACAAAAGGGAGTGTATACATGAAAACTATGTTGTTTTATAGATTTTTCATAGAATTTCAAGTGTCATATGACTAGTTTCATTTTTTTCATTATCAATTATTTCACTACTGAAGTTCATTTTGAACTTCAAGTTGAGAACAATTGAAATTGAATTTACTTAATAAAAAGGAGTTTATGAAGTCAAATTTAGGTGCCATTCTACAATTCTAAAAACTTTTTAATAGTGAGAGATTGATTGCTATTGTAAGCTGAAAAGATATTTCCAAAGAAGTTGCTAGGTGATATATTATAAAATTTTGCAATTTGAATTTAGTTATTTCATGTAATCATCATTTGTATCATTGATGATGTTATTTATGGAAATTACATCTCTTGCAAAATAAGATGGCCTTATTCAAATATATTTTGTAGTTGATATAAATTCTTTATTACTAAGAAGCTTCCAAAACTCCAAATAATACAAATATTTCTCTTTATAAAGTGAGACTTTTTAATTATGTCTAATTATTATAGAATTTACATCTTTGACCACTCAATTTTAYAGTCTACTATCTAAGAATGGAGCTAGTCCTTGCAAAATGAAACAATATGAAAAATTAAAAGTGAGGAGCAACTAAGAAAAAGTAAAAGATAGAAAGAAAAAGGAGATAAATAGAGCTCAAAGAAGAAGAAAAATGTTTTATTATATACATGTTAGAGTTCATATAATGTTCATTTTTTATTGGAATTATATAGAAAAGGATTGCTACAAATGTATTAGAACTATCAACCCAAAACATCAAACTAATTAATGAAAAGTCAAATTCTTATAAAAAATTGTAGTAATTTATCCTATTAATGAGGGCTCAAAAGTTATATCATAATTTTTTCAACCTACGCTACACCTTTGAATATACTACAAATAATGCAACTTTTATAAATCAATATTGCACAAATTATAGGATAAATCAATGCACGGGAGCTCAAAAGATAGTAAGACATCCTCAACACCCAAATTTGCAATTTTTTGAAAATAAAAATTTCATCATCTTTTTTTTTTTGTAATTCTATGATAACTTTCTATAACTTGAAGTTGGTATTTTGTACCAAAAAGGTTGCATTAACCCCTAAATGCTCCATTAATAGTGGATGAATATTGTTTGGGAAAGTACACTTCATCCAATTAATATTCAATGAAAAGACTTTATGAATAGTACATCAATTCGAAATAAAATTCTACACAAATCAATAGAGTAGATGTTTTAATAGTTGTACTACAATTAATTACAATTTTTGAAAATTGATCATACTATCTTACTATCCATTGGGGATTGAGTAAATTATATACATTTTAGGAAAAAGTGCCCAAATTTCGTCTTGTTGAGTAATTCATGGGTTTTTTATTATCCAGTCTGGACAACATAAAACCATAATGTTAAAGACGTTCACAGGAACCCCTCTGCGAAGGCCACGTGAAACATGAACGAATGATAAATTCCAGAACTTCATTCATCCAACGAGATTACCAACTGAAGACGATGGTGCTCCGACTGCTTCGGTCTCTGTTCCTACGTTGCAGCAGCCGCGGGCGCCAATAATCTGTGCGACCCCGCTCACGAAATTTGCACTCCCACTTTGTTCATGTTTTTTGCAAGTTTCTTCGCAGTCTCGGCCATTCCCTTGTGCCGCTTTCCCCGTACATTCTTCCGGAGYACAAGTTTCGCATTCGAATGAGCTTTTCTTCAACACAAATCATATAGATTTGTTCTGCTAACCCTCGACAACCAACTTGCAGCCAACTTATCTCCGCTTCCACAGCCAGTTTTCGCAGTCTTGGTAGTTAGTTTGGGCTGCTTCGGATTTTCTTCTTACGAAGCGCAAGTTTTGCATTTAAACGAGCTTCTCTTCATTGAAGGTTGTAGCGCTTTCCTCTGTTTACCCTCGGCAACACTTCGCAGCCAACACTCCCTGTCATCAGTGGCTAGGAGTGTGATTGATTGCGAATGTCTGGTTGATTGATAGTGGTATCATGGAGGACGCCGACGGAGGTCTGAGTTTTGATTTTGAGGGAGGTTTGGAGGCGGCTGTGGCCGCGGGAGGACCTCCGCAGGGGGTCGGCGGGGGCGCTGCTCAGCCCGCGACGGTGAAYAGTAATAATGTGCAACCCCCGTCGTCGCTTGCTGCGCCCAAAAATCAGCAAGCGCGGAAGAATTACAGGCAAACCGTGTGCCGGCATTGGTTGCGGGGTTTGTGCATGAAGGGCGATGCTTGCGGGTTCCTGCACCAATTTGATAAGGCGCGTATGCCCGTGTGCCGGTTCTTTGCCAAGTTTGGAGAGTGTCGGGAACCGGATTGCATTTACAAGCACACCAATGAAGACATTAAAGAGTGTAATATGTAAGTCCTTCCTCAGGTTCAAGCTAGCCTTTGGATTTCGTGTTTCGTTTAGAGAGTGTTTGCTTACTTATGTGCCTTCTCTTAGGATTTTGTGGAGTGATTAGTATTTTTTGTTCGTGGCATGAGAGTACACTCGTGGAGGAAATCTATAATTAGGGTTTTTATCAAGAGTTTCCCATCACGAATATRTGCAAGTGAGTAYTGTCTGTTKTTTTKTTTTAACCCGTGTTTTGGAGACTTCACTCATCGTAGTTTAGWCCTTGTGTGTGGAGAAATCTAAGCGTTGTGAAATTTAAARTGTAGTCTTCGTCCTGTCTATGTCATTTGGAATCGTTCGTAAGTGATTGTGATCTTCTGTTGCGGACTATTGAATTGAAAGAGGCAAAGAGTGGATGTGCATTTCATTCATTGTTGTTCGATTGCGTGAAATAGGTATAAGTTAGGGTTTTGCCCTAATGGACCTGACTGCCGATATCGTCACCAAAAATTACCCGGCCCGCCACCATCTGTCGAGCAGAATCTACAAAAGATTCAGCACCGAGTCTATGCTCCCAATACGAATGGAACCACGACGCATCATGGCAAGCATCCTTCTGCTCGAAATKTTGAGGGTGGTCAAACGGGAAGTCGCGCCAYTGCTGCTGAGGATGTACAACCGCCTCGTTCCGCTCGACCTCCTGCACAGCAAGTGGCACCTCAGCTACCTCCAGCGCAAGCGATGGCAAATGGTCCTGTAACTCCTGCTCCCTTTCCATCCAACGCCGCACCAATACCACACGGGTTTTGTAGGTGAGCTGCAATAGAGCCTTTCCCTAGGGTTTGCAAAGTCATTTCTTGCAGCATCCTTTTCTGTCTTCTTTCTTCTTTCATTTACAAACTAGATTAGTGTCGTTCATCGCCTTTGCAAGTTTCGTAATAATTCACCACGACTCTCAACTACAGATGTGTCTTTGCTACGTCCTCACATTTGCATGGCTTTTGTACGTAGTAAMTTTTCGTTTTTATTATCAATTATCCTATTTCCCCTTTGTGAATCACCCTGTTGATTTTGATTTCCATGAGCAAGGATACCTATTTGATCAAAAACTGATAGATTTCCTCTTCAAATTTTGCAGATACTTTATCGTAAAGAGTAGTAATAAAGAAAACTTGGAACTATCAGTGGAGCGAGGACTCTGGGCTACACATCGTAATAACGAGGCCAAACTTAACGAAGCTTTTGATTTATGCGATCATGTTGTACTGGTGTTTTCAGTTAACGAAACTCGACATTTTCAGGTGAGATTGTCTTCTCAAGAGCGGCCTTGTGTCAAACTGACTTTTGAGTGCTTCGTCGTTTCATGGAAAATCGCGTGTATAGTGATCGTCAAGTGCTGTGATGACCTAAATTAATCAATTGAGTGTAGGCATTATCCTCCCTTTTTCGCCACCCAAAAATACCCTGAACTCTTACCTTGATGGATGAGATGTATYGTAACTCATCACTAATATTGTTTCCTCTGTTACACTGCAGGGTTGTGCCCGTATGATGTCCAAGATAGGAGGCGTTGTAGGCGGAGGAGTGTGGAAGTATGCCCACGGCACTGCCCACTATGGCCGCAACTTTCACTTAAAGTGGCTCAAGGTTGGTTTGTGGTTTGGGTTTTGTTTGATATCTTAGGACATCCACTCTTTTGTACCCATGGCACTGGTAGATATTCTTTAAACGTTCCAGACTTTCTCGTCACTTAGCGATTGGAAAATCTACCTGTCACTTTGTTGATGAAAAGCATGCTCTGGTAGCTGTTTTTTCTATTGTTTTTAWAGAGCAGAGTCTCATTTCTTGCAATGTTTTGGGGTTTTTGAAGGTTTACTTCTACAAGTTCATTTTCCACAAATCCTGTTTCCTATTGGTCTCTTCAGACCGTACTATTTGTATTACGGTGGAGGCTGGGTGTTGTGGAGATTATCAGTGGAWTAATTATTTACTATCTATGTCTGGGTTATGCAGCTGTGTGAGCTTTCATTCAACAAGACTCGTCACTTGCGAAATTCCTACAATGAGAATCTACCTGTCAAGGTACATTGAACTTCATGTTTTGTGCAGTATTGGCATGTATAATTAAGAACTTAAATTTCATGCTCTACTTTGCATTTGCACTTGTGTATGCTAAAGCTCTCTCATGTGCTATGTGTGGTTTCAGATCAGTAGAGATTGTCAAGAGCTGGAACCAAGTATTGGAGAGCAACTGGTGCATTTGTTGTATCAGGAACCCGACAGTGAGCTCATGGTAGGACTTMCCKTTATCTTCTGGATTCTTGCATGCGTCATAGAATCATTTGTATGTTATTTATGAGTATTACGTTTTAAAAATTGAGTTCTTGCTCAACGGGAAATTCGACCGATCTTTCTCTCTGCTCTTATTTGACATCGAAGCTGTTCCATCTGCAGTTCCCTMTAAGTAAGCGTKTGCATTAATTAGTATTTCTGATTGAAARTGGTACTAATAGTAGCATGTGACAATGCAGATGCTTGCAAAGGAGTCAGCGGAGAAGCGAGAAGATGAGAGAGCAAGGGGGGCTCAGGAGCCTGAGCAAGAAACAGGTATTATACCTTTCGAGGATAATGAGGACGACGACCTTGAGGATGACGACAGCGAAGATGAGGATTCGAATAGTCAATCTACGTCTCCCGCCATTCTAGGTCCTGGTGGCCGTGGGCGAGGACCTGGAATGGGACGAGGGCGGGGAGTGTGGGGTCCTCAGGGCCCTGGATTTGATGGGATGGGTAGGGGTGGAAGGGGGATGATGAATGGTCCYGGAGGAAGAGGTCTGCCTTTCCATCCAGAAATGGGAGGCGAGGGTTTTGGGATGGGTTTTGATAGATTTGGAATAGGCCCTGGAGAAGGCTTTATGGGCCCTGGAGATGGGTTCATGGGTCCAGGAGAAGGATTCATGGGACCTGGGGCTGGTTTCATGGGACCTGGAGATGGATTCATGGGTCCTGGTGATCCTTTTGGTGGTCCTCCAGGACCTGGTCGAGGTTTCCCATTTGGGCATCCTGGAGGACCGGGGCCTAATTTTGCAGGTCAGTATTCCATTAGTTCGATCATGTAAAGTTTTTTCTTATTTCCTGGAAAATAACTGAATCCAAATTTGCCCCTCTGTGGCCTTCAATATACCACTGATCTTTATTCAGAAGAACTTAAGTTTTTAGCAGAATTACGTTGAATCAATTATCTTAATTGAAAAGAATCGTGGTTTTCTTCTCTTTGGGCTGTTGAGCCAGGTTATGAGCTATATGCTGGCAGGGTTTAGTGACATACTTGGAACAATATTCTTGACRACTCTCCAGTTAGGATGAGTCCCTGCGACTGTACACAATTGACGGGAGTTTTGATTTTCATGTGCAGTCGCTATTGTGAGTTCTCTTCAGTCTCCTCGTGTTYACGAATATTTAARTTCTCAYTGATTATTTTGTATGCTTACGATTACTTGTTTTGCAGGTCCTGACTTCCCGAATTTTGGTCACATGGATGGCCCTGGACCCATGGGTTTCCCAGGTAGACCACCTCCTCACATGATGGGACCAAATGGACCGGGCATGATGGGACCTCCTCATGGTCTGATGGGGGGAGGACCAATGATGGGCCCAGAGGGTCGTCCTCCCTTCTTGAATGGTCCGGGTGGCCCAGGTCCTGGTCCGATGGGGGGCCGTGGACCTCCACGGGCAATGAACATGCCTTTCCGTCCTCCCTTTCCTGGAAGAGGGRCTCGTGGTCCTGGAGAGCAGCCAAAAAGGAGACGGGGTGGAGCGGGAGGCAAATCGGGATCAGGGGCCAACAAAGGTCGGTCAAATCCTTCTGCATCTGCTAATGAAGAAAACTCACAGGCTGATGCAGGTGAGTGTACCCTTGTGTACTCCTTAAGCACTATCAGAGGAGTCTGTAGAGTCTGTGTCGTGTATACTTCCGTCTCTCCTTGAGGTTATTTATCATCCTATTCCTTGCAGTCAATTTGGTCTACAGAAATTAGATGTATCTTTTCTTCAAATTTCGTGAGTGTTTTTTTTTTTTTTTTTGAGCTGATTGACCACTTCTATTGGTCATTGTCTTTATTTAATCACACAAATCATTGCAATCCTGATGCAGGCCAAAGACAACAGTTGGCTGATGTTGGTGGCTCTGCAAGCTATGTAGACGAAGAGGAAAGTGAAAGCGAGGATGAAGCACCAAGAAGATCAAGACACGGGCAGGCGAAGAAAAGGCGGAAAGAGATGGAAGGTGGAGAGTCTGGTGATCCAAGATGGGACCCTGGAACCAGTCAATGGGAAGTGAACTCCGGTGATCCTGAGGAAGCGAACTTCTAATCGTCCGTTCTGCTGGATTTGCAGAGGCTAAAACACTTCCTTGTTCTTGTGAGAATGAAATGGAGAGACTTCGAGTTAATTTGAATTCTCTCTCACTCGAGCTCCCAGAGGTGGAAAGCCATTTGATATAGCGGCAGGAACCTTGGAGATCATCACCAGCTCTGACCGACTGTCTGCCCAAGTGAAGCGCAAGGGATGGAAGCGCAGTTGAGATGGGAGCCTCCGTGCCTTCTCATGTTTTTCCTTATCCTGCACTTTCCATGTGTTTTTCCCTTGCCATCAGCAACTTTCTGTTGCTTGTGTACAGCAAGATCTATTATCTTTTGATTTTCTATTTTGACGCACCTTCCAAAGCATAGTATGCTCCACATGGAAGGAAAAGTCGTTTCTTGATAAGTTATCGTTGTACATATCTTCAAGCCAGTGGTGCCTTGCGGATTAGTGTTTTTTTTATCATGCGTCAAGCATTTACACTGTTTGATATGAGACCCTTGATGTAGTCGGCGACCTAGGAAACCCTTTTTGTGCTTGGATCGAATCGGAAACTGCTAAGTGCTGCAGATTTAGTTAGGTCAACTTCAGTTCCTTTACATACAGGTCATGAAGTTTTGTATATTATTACCGATTCTAGAATGCTTGGAAGGAGTAGGAATTCTCTTTCAAGCAAAATGTAAAGGCTGGTTGGGTTTCAGTATCGCCATTGCGTCTGACCCTGAATGCCTTGAGGAGAGRCGGCAACAACTGACCGTCAATGAGGCTCTTGACTCCGAAGTTGGTACTCCAGCAACGCGTATTGAGATTGTCAGCTTCAAGTAGAAGGGGCAGGTGATTGGGCAACGCTTCAAGGCTTGATTGGACAGACCGGTCAGTGAATTCCCGAGTGGGAGAATGTAAATCGTTCTGTTACGTGGAAGTGGCGGTCAGTCGATCTGTAGCATGGGTTACTATGGAGAGATTCTGGGTGCACTTCGACCTTGGAGTGACGGCACCGACCTTACCTTAACTACAGTACAGTACAGTAGTTAATTGAGGCACGCATATGAATTGTCTCTATTTGGAGTTTTGTGAAATTTGGAAGGTGGTGGTGGTCCCTGAAGGACCTCTTTACAGGTCGAGAGTTGCAAAGAAGCATCATAGCTGCTGGACTGACAAGACTCGGTTCCTCAGGAGRGGTTCTGTGCTTCAATTTGCCTCCGTTCACTGGGTAATTACTAGTGTTGACTAGTGTGCCCTGTGCCATTGCCACAGCCGAAACAAAAGTATTAAGTAATTTTCCAAATTTATTTATTCATTAAAACATTGAAATTCAATAACTTTCATCCCGTAGGTCCAAATGCCACTAAATCAAGCCTCTGCATCCCTTCTTGTTGAGGGCTTTCCGACAATACCAAGAATGTGACCAAGGGACTCATGGTCCAAGAGATCTCATTGTATCAAAACAAACAAATAAACAAATAGGCTAATTTAAAAGTAACAATTGCAACTTTTGCACATATATTAAGAGCAGGATTCAAACTTTGTAGGGTTGTTTCCCATTAGGACACAGTTGTGAATATAGCTTGTGAAATGTTGGCCAATATCAACACCTGATTGTTTTACTTTATCCACGCTTTATCCACATAAAGTTGAAATTGTGATGTTCACTTCAAAATTCTAATCAACTTGGATATTGCTCAGGAAATACAGGCCTAACATTTAAGAACATACCCACCCCTCTTGTAAAATGGATGACTTGTTGCCACCAACTCACTCACAAAACTACTCATTGGGCTTGCAAAATGGATGAACTTATTAAGAGCTGAGGCCAAAAGCCTCCGGTGGCTTGCAACACTAGGCTATTTTGTTAGCTAGAAAGTAGCTTGCAAATTGCACGAGACAAGCACTAAACATTCCATGTCCATGTCTGCTCTTAGCTTGAATTGTGCTTTTAACTTGAATCACATGCGACAATCCTTGAGGCATGTTCCTGACACCCTAGGCTTGCATTTGTGAATAGATATTCACGTTGATTGGATCAATTTCTGCCTTTGAAGAAATAAATTGCTGCAGTTAATTTTTTAATTTATTTTTACAAAAATTGTTGGCCTCATAGCATGTTGTGGAGAGGGCAATCTATTTCATATTGGCTTTCAAAGTGGATGGGTTGTGTTTTACTAGCCAAATTGCCTGCGCATATTAGTAAATGGGTGGTAATGCTCTTACTATAGGTAGAATGGCCTATAACTTGGCACTTAAGACATATAGAGTAGTTTCGGGTATTGGATTGTCATAAATTTGTTGAATCTTATTGGCAATTTGAAGAAAAACTCAAAACACTTTTTGTATTTTTTTTATGTATCATATGAATTTACACTTTTTATTGGAATTATGAAACCATCTCCATATTTTGATATACGGGGGTTGAACATCTTGAAATATGTATCTCGTATTTTTAAGATTTAGGTGTATGGTGAATTAGAAACAAATAATTCTAAGAATTGGACTATATTTTTTTGACTACCTCAATGATAGGCTCTATCTTTTACTGACAAATGGCCAATTAAAAAGTCTTTAACCTCATTTTTTTGGTCATATTTCATCACCATCTAAACCTCAAAAAAATCTATTTTTCTTTTCTTTGAAAAAAAATTCTTATTTTTTCCAATTAAAAGTATGTATTTTTTGTGACATATTCTTGAACATAGAATTTTGGATCAGAAATGGATATGTTGAGGATTTAATTTATAAAAAATCAATTATAGTGAAATTAATAAAAACTAAAAACTGATCCTTTGTGAGAACTTGATGGTAATGAAATTTGACAAAAAATTGAGGTCAAAACCTTTTTCTATTGTTTACAAGTGCACGTGCAGGGGAGGACATAGAATAATGTATTTTTAGATGCCATTTAGTAAAGACATGTCGCTTACTACAGGATGGAATCGGCATCAATGATTGGGCCTCTGCAATAAATTCTCTAGCAATCACTCTAGGTTTTTTGTGTTGGGAGATTTTTGTATTTTCAGCCCACATTTCATTAGTTTTTTCAACCCTTAAACCTCATGCCAACACAAATTGTCCTACTTCTTGTATCAATGCATTCGGTTCACAATTCCCTAAACCCTTCCCCTTTAAATCGTATCCAAATTCATTCTAAAACTTTGGCTACCAATGAAAAAGTGTCAATTTCAACCAGAAAGTGGTTGACCGGTCCTTAACCCTTCATCGCTTGAGGTGCAACCATGCTTAAAAACATCCTCACTTTGCAAGTGTTAAAACTATCACTTTCGGTCAATTATGAAGATCTCAACCGTACAATATTGTAGTGTGCATCTTGTAGATGTTGTGGAACAAATTTGGGGTCATTTGATTGTATAGATTGAAAGATTATAATGTTTTAGTGATGAGAAAAGGTGCTGAAATTTTCTTAAAAACACATTTGGAGGTGAAATTCGAGGTCTAAACTGATTCAAATGAAAAACTATTAAGCTACAAAGTGATTCAAAACCAGAACACTATTTGAAATGTCAAAAAACAGTGAAAAATGTATCCAAAAATCACATCTGTGGCTGAACCTACTTCTACTAAAATGCTTTTCAATCACTCATATCATCTTGGATAGATTTGAAAATTCAACCACATAAACTAGATTAGTAAGTGCAACTTCTCCAACAAAAATTATTGAAAAAGGATAATATATGAAGAAGTTATGAGCTGTCGAAGTTCACTGAAATGCAAACAATTATGGATTTTGAACTTCGAATTTCTCCCAAACATTCAAAACGACTTGGATTGGCATGAAAATTTTACCACAGTAACTAGACCTTTACGAGAACAAAACCCAATAAATTTTATTGAAAACAAACATTTGATGAAAAAGATGCAATCCCCCGAAGTTGCAACCATCACAATGCAGTGTGCTGAACCTAAATTGAACATGAGAACTTCAAATATCTTTCACAAACTCAATATGTCTTGGATTGATTTGAAAATTTTACCATAGATACTAGACTATTATGCGCAACTTTTCCAACAAGTTTTATTGAATTCCGACATTGGTTGGAGAAGTTAGAGCGCTTCAAAGTTGACTGCTAGATTGGAGGACACTTTTCGTCCCCTTAGGCTTTTAATCCTTAGTATGAAGGATTAATGGGTTAACTGAAAGAGTTTGTAACAAATTGTTACATAATCGTGTAGTAAAGGGTATGAATACAGCTAGTAGGATGTCCAGCATACGAATACTGTACAGATCGGAAAAGTAAAAGTGAGAAAAAACAACTTTAGTAAGTAGCTGGACTCTAACTGACTATAGTGACATCCCCCCATGCCCTACAATAGCAGGAGAGAGAATCCTGCGTCATGTGCGGGCATTGGAAGGGGCAGTCTAAAAAAACCCACAAATCCCAAATAAAAACTTTCTGACGATTCCGCCAGGCTATCATTTACTCCAATTAAAAAATTGCCCCTGTAAGTAGATTCTACTAAAAAGTATTCCATTTTAATAAAAATAAAAATAAAAATTCTTTACTCACTGACAGTAAAGTTTGGAACTGGATTAAGTGAATTTTCTTCACATAAATAGGTCATTCCAATTTGGCACTTCTGAAGGGCACATGAGTGACCAAAAATAACCGTTATGAAGGTCAAAAATTAAAAAAAAAAAAAGAATGTGAACAAAAAAAAACATTAGCCTAGTATCTATTCATTAGAATATTAGTTTTGTTTCCTCTGTTTCATGTGTTTTTGATTATTTGCCGTCTTCAGGACGAGGCAAAGCCAACCCCCAAAGTGAAGATGCAGATATTATTTATTATTCTCTTCATAAATTGAAGTTTACTTTTTTCATCTATGGGGCGTGTAAGTTTTATTTAATATGAGTGGGACACTTGCATCGTTGGTACGAATTTGGGAAAGGTTGACCACTCATTCTCAATTATTAAATAATTTAGCTCATGGATAAGTTTATTGCATYTTGAATCAATTGATAAGAAAATACTATATCGAATATATAATCCCTAAAGTTTCATGACTATGTTTTCATCAAAAAAGCTCCAAAATTATCATTTTCAGTGCAAGTACCAAATTAAAAATAAATAAATAATTTGACACATGTAATCGTAGGATCTTGTAGTATGCTCACTTGAGAATATGTGGTACAAATTTCGGAAATTTTCACTTTGTGGATTGTAAGATATAAGCATTCAAATTTGTTGAGACTCGGGTGGGACACTCTATGTATATTATGTGCACCACGTGCGGCGAGGGGGTATTTTTTAGGGGGCTATTTACCTCCTATTGAAAATTAAAAAGACCCCTATAATTACTTATTTTCAAAAAATGGCCTATATTCTAGCTCCCTATCATTACTTATAGTAACAATGGGAATGTAATTTTTGGAATACTATATTCTTTATAAGAAAAAAATTTAATTGAAAAGTAAACGTAAAAACAAAAGTGTTAAAAAAAAAAGCCTCCACAAAATAATGTAAACTCAACCTATTTTCATGCATTTAGGGACATGTGATTAAAATTCATTGTATAAATGYGAACTAGAAGAAAATAGAGAAAAACAAATACTTGAAATGTGCAACCTTGGAGTGTGTATAACAATTGAGCCAACATTGTTATCTCAATTGTTATGCATACCATTAAACCTCATACCTTAGCAAACATGACACAACAAAGGCAAACCAAAAAAACAAAACTATCCAAAACTACACATGAAAGGAAAATTGAATTTGAAAGAGATTTGCATGGAAATATCATTCACATGTGTTGAAAAACACAAGGTCATGCAAAGAAAGTTCACAAAAACTACATGAATGTTTGAATGGGGCTCTAGGGTAAGAAATGTCCATCAAAATCTGAACAGTACAGCAAGAAGACAATCCGCATAGTAGAATTGATGCCAAAATGTGCATCTACTAAATGTGACGTCCAAATTACAAAACTCTAAAACCAAAACTAAAGAAATCTGCCATCAAAATTTGCACCCTACAGCTCCTGCTGGTTAAAGGTCGATATAGAAATCTCCATCTACAGACTTTCGGAAACCTCCCAACCTTTCATCCAATCTTATTGTAATCTGCTTGTACAACCAACTGTGCAGCCAGCTACATACAACTTGTACTAAATACAATATTTAGGATCCTAATCTTGGATCCCTTCATTACATGTATTAATTTTTAATGGTCCAAATTTCTACACTACCTTCTTTACTTATAATGGATTTGTTCAATTCAATGTCCCCTACCTTATTTGTAAGTTTATTATAATTTTTACCCACAATGAATAAAATCCATGCTATATTCCGCCGCACGTTGTTTTTAAAATGCGCTAAGTGACCCACCCGAGAATATTGTAAAGGTTGCATTCAAAAATGAATCCTACAAATTATATTTTCAAGAAGATGCTCCAATTTCTTGAAAACAAGATTGTCCATAACTTTCTCATAACAAATCCAAATGGATGAATCAATGCTTTACATGTAGAAAAAAATACAAACTACTAGAAAAAATAGGAAAAGAAAATTTGATTCAAATTTTTGAATTTTGTTTTGCTGCCCCCTCTCCCCCACCCCACCCCACCACCACCACCACCACCACCACCACCACCACCACCACCACCACCACCACCACCTCACACACACCACACACCTCACCCTTGTGTTGAGTTGTTTTGGGCATAACATTTGTTTCTACGCACTAATTGAATATATATATGAAGTTAATTATTTTTTTTATCTTCAAAAAAAGTTAAAAGTAATCAAGAGAAATATTGAGACCGTAGGTACATGTCCAAAATCTACCTTGTCCCTCGGAGGGACAAATGGTCTCTTAGGGTTTAATAAGTTTCACTTCATTAGTTGGCCTCCAATTTACAAAAGGTCATTTTTATRACTCAAAATTAATCAATAGAAATGTTAGAAGTTGCCAAATCATTCTATACAATGATWTGTGGATTTGTCAATATCTTGTGTAGGAAAAATATCACAAAGAGGAAAAATTCAAGAAAATTCATTTGAAAGCTTTTGGTGGATTTTGGTGAATGAAGATGAACATTCAAGGTCCAAATATAGGTGCATTAGGAAAATTTTCAGCCTTGCAGAGGGCCGTTAAGACTTCATTTTCGGCACCCCCGCATGGCTAATACAGAAAAATAAAAATAAAATATATTTTTTTTAAAAATACTTTTTTTTTTTTTTAAATTTAAAAATAAATAAATAAATAAATAAATAAATAAATAAATAAATAAATAAATAATATATATATATTTAAAAAATTTAAATTTAAAAAAAAAAATAGTCAATCTGATGTGTCGCTGATGTGGCACCAGTAGTGCCACATCAGATTCCAATTTCTGAAAAATAAAAAATATTCTTTTATTTTTATTTTTTTCTGTAATTGCACCGCAGGGGTGCAAACCTTGCGGCCTCTTGGAGGCCTGAAAATTTTCCTAATGGTATGAAATGGATACTTTGGATGAGTTATGGACATCGAGGATAAAAATATATTGGATGATCAACTTCTAGTAAAATGGAGAAACCAATAATATACCTATTCACCCAACAATATAATCATTTTTGGTCAAATACATTGCAGAGACATTGCATATATAGGTCATTTGCAAGTCAAAYTGAAATCAAACCAAAAAAAATTGGTTTGACAAAGATATAAAATATATGAAGATTAGTTCAAATAATTCCTCTAAAAACAACTAGACAAAAAAATGTCCACTCAAGTGTCTCAAGGTAGAAGCATCCAAGATGACCTTTACAAGATGGGTGATTTAAATGATGCTTTAAAAAAAAATGTTAGTCTTCTCTAGAGCAATCCACTTGAAGTGGTTACATAATTATTCTATGGTCACACAAAATCCTATGAACTTTCAAATTAAACACATTGGGTATATATTTATGCCACTTGAATAATACAATTGAGTATAATATTTCACTAACATACTTACATTTATATTTACATATATGATTTAATAGAACACAAAAGTACTTTTAATCAATTGTGTTTTGAATGTAAGTAATTCTTTTAATGTACTTTTTGCTTTGAATTTAGAATATAAAATTCTAACCATAGTATTTTTTAAATTTACTTTACTTGTTTACTGAAGACTTATTCAAAGTACCTTTCGTGAGGTGGAAAAGTTAGTTCTTGGAACATGCTCGCACTCTTTTAATTCTTATAATTAACTCCAAACAATATAATAATGTAATAGGTTATAAGGGCAATGTGTGACCATATTCAACCCATTTGACAATGTGATTGTAAATTGTAATTTTTGAAGTGAGTAAGAAAAATTTCAACCTTACAAAACAAGGACAAAAGTTTTCTTTGATGCTGAAATGATAGTTTTCATAGTTTTTTTAAGAAAAAAGATACTGGGATTTTAGGGATTTAGTTAGATGAAACTATATTATTTCAAAATATCTCAAAGAAGTTAACAAATTTGCTTTCCAACTTGAAGTGTGATTTTATTATATATATATATATATATATATATATATATATATATGTATATTTAAAATATTGTACTATATCATATTAATTACATATATGACAAATTTAAAAGTAAATGACAAGTTTAGCAAAGATTATCTAATTTTCCAAAAGTGCCCAACAACATTTGAGCAACATAAATTTTCACTCGAGCATTTGTTGATTTGTTCAAACTTTTTCTTTTCTTCCCACAAAAGTGGTTAGTGTATATACCATGTGTTGAAGTTTTAGAAACATCCCTTCAAAATTGACTTAGAGGAACCTATCCAAATATTCAATTGTCATTTAGGTTTAATAGATAGTGCTTGCAAAAAACTTTAAATTATAAAGTTGCACAATTAGGTTATATGTTGATTTGTGGTAAATTGTTTATGACTTCATTTATCTTTTAAAAACTGAAAATGAATYTARCAATAGAGATATGCAAACAAAGTTTTAATAATTTCTACTATCTTGACTAACTATGAATTTTAGATCGGTTGTTTAGCCTTACACCCCTAAACAACATTTGATGCCCTCGTGGAGTCGTGGGCAACTCTAAGGGAACAAAAATATTCTTTGAAGTGGGACATGGATCAACAAACCACAAGGCAAGCCTTCAGCGGATTTTTTATTTTTTATTTTGAATAATTCCATTTTCATTAATGAGATAAAAGTCATGAGGAGTTTTAATTTGTGGATAGTAAAACCTTTAGAGAGTCTTTGTTCCTTCATTTGTTCCTGACTGGGATATGCGCCGGGTATCCTCCTGGTTGGTGTGTCGTGTCAGTCCAGCTGCGGCCTTCAATAGGCCATATGTTTCAACAAAAAAAAAAAAAAAAAAAACTTTAGAGATTCAGTACTCCGTCCGTCCACAGTAAATAAATAAATAGACTGTAAAGAATCCACATCACGAGTTCCAATGGATAAATAAAAAAATTAATTTGACTTGTTAAATGTCATATGTGGCGGCAATGGAGAGATATATTGCTGCCTTGCTGGCATAAAATGGCGGGAAGGAACAATTGGTCGAAAGTGGAAAGAATATTAGAATCTTAATGTAGCAAAAGATGTGGCYAAAAATAGTATGTAGCCAAAAATAGTGTGGACTGTGGAGGAAGTACTAACMTGAACGCTTTTATCAACAAATGAATAAATAAATAAAACAGATGTACGGTAGTGGAGAGACTACGGCACTACCGCAGATGGACTGAGGGATTTGGGTAAGCTTACTCGGGCTTTTCTTTTTCAAGGTGGGTACCCCCCAAACCGCCACTTTTTTGCTGGTCAAATTTTCATATTTTCTTTTTTGGGAGTGAAAGAAGGTTTTAACGCACCAAATAATATGGCATATGGATATCATATGCAAAAGTTACAAAGAGGCAATGTTAAAAAAAACGTTTCTTCAAACATATGTATGTGTTGATTTTTGGAAATGTATAGAAAGTGATGATGGCAATTTTAGGCATGTTGAAATTTTGGGTTTTATTCACCTTAGCTCACTAAAAGATCTGCCTTGGATGAATGTAGTTAATTCCTAAAGGACCAAGCTGCATTTTTTGGCAAACATAGCAATTTTGAGCAGCTCAATACAAATGGAATTTTTGTTTTTTTTCTTAGAAAGTTTTGCACAACATGTGCCCAAGGAGTAGCTTTAAGATGCAACAATTTTCATACCTGTTGATTACATGGTCAAAAAGTTATTCCATGATATGTGATTTTCTTTGATCTTTGGAYAACCTAGCCAAGCTCATAAAACTTTTTGGTAAAATACACTTTTAAAAAAAAATAAAAACTTGGAATTGGTTTTCTAGATTTATATATTCATGGGAAGTTGTGATTCATACCTTTTTGATTAATGAGATAAAAGTCATGAGGAGTTTTAATTTTGCGGGCAGTTATGGATTTTCTACTCTACAATAAACTTTGAAATTCTTTATTTAATCCAATTTTCAATATTTTTGAAAAAAAAAAAAAAATAAGATGTAGATTGAATGATTCACAACTTCCCATATGTATAAGTCTACAAAAGCAATTTCAAATTTTTTTTTTTTCAAAAAAATAATTTGAATTTTTATTCCCAAGTTGCCYGCCGAGTATTGAAAATTATATATCATACCATAACTTTTTATCCACRAAGTCAAAAGTTACAAAAATTGTTGTGCCTTAAAGTACTCCTTGGGCACATGTGTAAAAATTTCAGAGAAAAGAAAAAGAAAAACTCCACTCGTAGCAAGCTGCCTACATTGCTATGTTGCCAGAAAAATGCAGTTTGGGCATTTAGGGTTTAATTTCTAGTACTAGTGCCGGCTCCAAATTCTAATATAGTCCTCTTCAAAACTCCACACATGTCAATGCAAAACCCTCCTCTCCTCTTCTAAGAGCATTTGCAATCCAACCGGAAAAGGCCCAATATTGGCACTATAGAGAGTGCTTTAGCATTTCTAATTAAAATCCGATTCAATGTAGTTGTTAAGGGGCCTTCTACTTCCACGGCCTCGGAATGCCACCACTCGGCATCGGCAAATTTGCAAGATGTGAAGGACATGCAAGTTGCCTCGGTGTGTGAATAATCATTGTTGTCATACCTTTTCAAGCATTGGTATGTGTGTCTTTTCTTGCAACCTTTCTTTATTTGCATAAAAAGACTCTTTCAATGTAGAATTTTGTCCTTTCTTTCTTTTTATTATGTAAAAAAGTCCTTTTGACATTTGGATTGCATGCTTTGCAATGGACCCATTTGTTCTAAAAAATCCCTGGCACTATGCAAGCCTCGTGGAATGCCCCGTGATCTACCGATACGGGGATTGTTTTTCAAGATAGCATTGCAGATGCCCTAAGAGCATTTGCAATCCAACTGGGAAAAGGCCTAGTATCATTATTATACATAGTGCTTTGGCATTTCTAATTAAAAATTGGCTCCAATGCAACCGGAAAGGGGACCTCCACTTCCACAGCCTCTATATGCCACCACTTGTTATAGGCAAATTTGCAAAATGTGAAGTGCCCGTGAGTTGGCTCCGTGTAGGAATAATCATTGTTCTCAACGCTTTTCAAGCAATTGGTATGTGTGTTAATCAATGCAATCCTTCCCTTTTTTTCATGGAAAGCCTTTTCATAATGGAGATTCTTTTTTTCTTTTTTTTTATAATACAAAAAAGTCCATTTGACGTTTGCATTGCCGGCTTTGCATTGGGTCATTTTGTCCAAAAACTAAACCGGTACTGTGCAGACCATGTCGAATGGCCCTTCATTTGCAATTGCAGGGCTTGTATGACGATGCTGCATTGCGGATGCCCTTAGGTAGTATGCTCTAAAGCAACCATGTTCTAAATGCAATCCTATCTAAGAATGGGTGACATATTCCTTGAAATATCTATTACTATCAATGATGAGTTAGATAGGCTTAAATGGTTGTTTTAAGAACATGCTACCTTATCGAGAGCCAAGGTCTTGAATCACATTTCAGGGAGTTGAGGAAAGGCCTCCTTACATATTGGCCCGGTGCGCAACTACAATGTACATTCAAGCAATAAGACAAAACAAGAGCCATCGATTGTCTTGCTGGGGAGGGCAAGCGGAAAAGGAGGAGAAGTTTCACCGATATCAATGAACAATCTCATTGGTGGAGACTAGTGAAGCTTGAGAGAATCTAATATGTGAGAGTTTCTTATTGTATTCCTCCCCGCCCACCGGGGCCACATGAAAGTGCCAAGACTATGTTCTCTTGTAGCACTTCCAGTGAAGTTTCCTTGTCCACCAATACATGTAAGGAGGCCCTTACTAGGGTAGTTACACCTCCTTCGAGAATCAAATTTCGTTGCAGTTGGAGAAATGTAGCAGAGAAAAGAGGAATCAATAGGAAGCCTGTGTTGGTGGAGAAGGTGTGACTGCCTTTTTCTGTGTTTGGAACAATCCTCGGAGAAACAATCACTTGTCATACTGAAAGTGAGCTCCGCAGATCAAGCGCAGCCAACCATCTACAAATTCCTCAAGAATTTTCTCTGAGGAGCGCCGTTTCTTCATGTGCACGGGAGAAGAAACGGCACTCCAATTTCCTTGAGAAATTCTGCTCCGCAAGATACTAGGGGTTGTCACACCACCTTCATCACAGCATAAAGTCTCTGAGAACATACATGAGGCAATTTCTGGTTGGCAGTTTGCGGCAAGAGCACTTAGATTTCTTCTAGAAATGAGAGTGCCATTTCTTCTCCTCAGGAGCTGAAGAAACGTTCTCGAGGAAAATTTTCTCAAGCGATTCTCTAGTTTGATTGGCTGAACGCGAGTTGCGGAGCTCCCTACCACCTTCGCAGGTAAAAAATTCTTGGAAAATGGCTCCAAACATCAAAAGGGGTGTCACACCTACTTCACTCAGAATGGCTCACCATTGGCTCCTCGTTTCTCTCTCTAATTTCTCCGACTTCAAAGAAATCTGCTTATCGGAGGAGGTGTGACTATCCCTGCTCTTAGACTGTCACATCTATATTCTCAGAGAAATCACACTTTCTCCTAGAAGGTGAGATTAGAGCAACCCCACCAGTGAGTTCCCTATCTCTAAAAATTTAGGGAGGGGACCTCAAATAGGGATAGGGATACGGAACCTTCACCAAACCAAGCTTTTAGAAGTTCTGTATCCCTAAATTTTACAGAACTCGGGAAAAATTGCGCTCCAGTTTTGTATCGGGAGCCTCGTTTGCAGGATTCGCCAGGTCTCATCCGTATCTGAGGTCTCGAACTAAAGTAGGGAAAGGGATACGGAAGTCCTGGTGCGGATGCTCTTACCCCTACTGTAGGCCGCCCGTGTTGCTGGATGCCGGCATTCAGCAGTGATATCGATTTCCATCAGTTGTTGCTCCCAGTGCACTCCAAATGGACAAGATGGTCGGTCAGGCACTGACTGAGTGAGTGGGCCTCCTCAACTACCAACCTACATTCCTTCTAAGCTTAGCACCCCGCCGTGCACTGATAAAGTGCCGAACATGTACATTGACTTCCGAATCCTGACATCATGCCCTGGCCAGTCTCCACAACTTAATTAAATCATAAACTTATCCGAAAGGAGAAGTGAAATTAAATTGCAGCTGAAGTGAATTGCAGGTTGTAACTTAACTTGTAAAGCGTACCGAGGGTGGCCACTTGCAGTGAGACAAAATAAAATAAACTTTATCCGATTGCTTCAGGTTGTCAGACGGCAGTGAACTCACTCAGCTCTCCCCTCCTGAAAACCCACACTAATTTAGAACTCCATGACGGAATGACCATAGCAGTGAAGTACACAAAATAGTGAAAATAGGGTGCCCATACTAATTTCTTGATATTTGACACTATGTAAATATTTACTGTTACATAACATTCTTCACTGAGTGTTATACCTCCCCGGGTGGAGGTACAATCCTCCGCTATATACCTGGGGGAGGATTTTAGTTATAATAGAAGCAATTTCATTGGCTCGTCTCGTTGTGGAGAGTGGTATGGATTGGTTGTGAGTGGGCTGTGAGGCTGATTGGTTGCTGGGGAGGCTAGATTTTGAGGGAGCAAAAGGACCCCCCCACACTGAACGTTAAGAATGTTATGTCATGTACAATACAAGAATGCACTACTTTTGAAGTAGGTATTGTTGTGTAACTTTGATGGCTTGCAGAGTAACTTTCTTGGGGGTAAGAAGACAACCTAATTGTTAAGGCAACCTAATTTCTCTATTTTGTGTAATTGGGGGTGGAATTAAGGACCCCAAAAGAATGAAGAGCTCTATCCCGGCCTTTTTTTGGTTGTCACTAACCTTAAAAAAGAGATGGCTCCCCTAGTCCTCTGTATGAGTGCCTCAGTGTATGGTGTCACACAAAATCACATGACAAACTTGTAACTTGAGCTTGTACCATTTTGTTGGTCTCATCCGAGAGGGGAGATTTAACGCATTTGCTAATTTCATGTGGTTTTTCATATGAACTAGTGTGCCCTATGCAGTTGCCACAGGCTAAAGAAAAGTAAAAGTAATTTTCTAATTTTTATATGCATTAAAAACTTCAAAATTCAATAACTTTCACCCTGTAGGTCAGAACGCCACGAAACAAAGCCCATGCACCCCTCCTTGCTGAGAACTTGCCGACGGTACCAAGCACGCCACCGGCGGACACACGGTCGAAGAGATCTCAACGTAACAAACAAACAAAACAAACAAACAACCTAATTTAAAGGATAGACTAGTGTGTCCTGTGCCGTTGCCACATGCAAAATCAAAGTAAAAGTAATTTTCTAATTTTTGGATTCATAAAATTTTTGAAATTCAATAACTTTCACCCCATCGGTCGGAATGCCACGAAACCAAGCCCGTGCACCCCTCCTCGCCGAGAGCTTTCCAACGGTATCAAGCACGCCACCGGAAGACGCACTGTCCAGGAGATCTCAACGTAACAAACAAACAAACAAACAAACAAACAAACATCATGATTTAAAGTATTAGAACGTCAATTATCTAAGTTACTTACGTCAATTCTCTTGGTTGTTGGTTTTAGTTCTACTTACCCTGATTATGTCACATGGATCAACTCCCCCTTTGACTGAAAATTGCCATTTTTTTTTTACCATCGTGGTTTACCGCCGACTTGCTACGACGGGCGCCGGCAGCTTGGTGATCACACCATGCCTCACCGCAGTGGACGCCAGACTCGATGACGGACTTGTGAGGAAACCCCAGCTGCTAGCTGATCCATGCCAATCGCGCTCCGACGACTCCAATCGGCGCCACGCCATGAGCTTCCCAGCCTGTGGTCGGCGCTCGCCGAATCATAGATCAATCTGAGGAAGCCGGGATCCGAGTTGCGGTGGAATCTCGATTTCGGGTTGATTTTTGGATTTTGCAGGTGGATTGGTGGCGAATTTGGCAGTCGCGATGGGGGCTGTTTGGGTATTGATGGCGGCGTGGTGGGTGGGTCGTGAGGTGGTGGGGACTGTGCCGTGGAGTTAGTTGAGAATTTTGATAGGGAGGGGTTTAGGGGATCCATTTGGTGTGGGGATATTCCGGCAATCSGCGTGAGCTAGTCGAGAGTATTGACATGACGGGGTCGGCGTCGGGGTCTGGTGGCTCCGGTGGTTCGGGTGCTGGCTCCCGCGGCGCGGGGGCGAGTGGTACCAGCGCGGGCTCCAGTGGGAGTGGCAGCACCAGCACGGCGTGCGCGGCGTGCAAGTATCAGCGCCGGAAGTGCACGCCAGATTGCCCCTTGTCGCCCTACTTCCCGCCCGACCAGCCGAAGCGGTTCCAGAACGTGCACAAGCTGTTCGGCGTGTCCAACATTCTGCGCATCCTCAAGCACGTCGACCCCAGCAAGCGCGAGGACACCGTGAAGTCGATCTCCTACGAGGCGGACACACGGGAAAAGGACCCCGTGCACGGCTGCCTCGGGGTGATCACCATCCTACAGAACCAGGTCTACAAGCTTAAGGACGAGCTCGCCGTCGCCAGGGAGCAGCTCTTTTTGCTGCAGCAGCAGCAACAAAATTTCAACCAGCAGGTACATGGAATGTCGGTTGCAGGGGCTCTCATTGAAACACGGGTGCCCCCCCCAAAAGCAATTCAACCTCTCATCTGGGGCAGCTTCTTTCTGCTTCTACCCGTATCTCTGTTTTAAGCTTCCCGAGTTGCATTCAGAAGCTTCAAAAGGTTGCAGTTTGTAGCTTCCAAAAGTTGCATTTTGGAGCACCGAGGGGCTTGCAACTTTTTGAGCTTCAATGAGTGCATTGCAGTTTGAATGGGGTATGAGCTCAATAGCTCATGGCATTGGAAGGGGAGGGAGGATTTTTTTATTGATGGGGGCGGGGGAGATTGTTTATATTATTTTCTTTGAAGTGGGTGCCTGGCTGGGGGTTCAGTGGTTTTGAGTTTTTCCTGATGGCTGAGGTGTGGACGATCAATTTGATTCAAGCAGGCACAGATGCCGCMAATTGTGAGCTCGTTAGCGGCGAGCACGAGTATCGTCAATGTGAGTGCGGCGCAAGAGACCAATGTATTGATGCAAAACTTCCARAGCTACAATGACATGACGGAGTTCGCTAAGAGCAACCCGCTTCCCATTTCGTCTTTCGAGCCGGACCAGTTTTTGAGAAACGATGGCTTCGACCAGAGTAAGCCTGGTGGTGCCACTGGTGCGGCGTCTACTTCAAGGTTTGATGTGGGCAGGTAACAATCCAATGCCCAGTGACTTTTTAACTAGTCCCAACACTAACAATCTTCGCTGGCGGAGTGACACATCGGTTACCCCAAAAGTAGAGCTTCAAATGTAGTTTCCTGAGTTGTTGTTTTTCCTCCGAGCTCTCTTCTCTCGAAGCTTTAAAACCAAGATCATTAAATCAAGACCATTTTTGAGGAACCATTTCCTTTCATTCCAACTTCCCGAGAGTGAATACTTGTTGCATGCTGCAAGCCTGCAACGATGCATGTAGTGTAGATCAAAAGCTTCTCTAAAAGTGGTGAAGGACAAGGTGCTTAGATTTCCAGTTAATTTACGGGATTTACTAGAGTAGATCCTACATTCGCATTRCCAGAATTTTTTAGAGCTGTACCAATGGTTGGAAGCTAAGGATTGAGACCTTCAGTGGTGAATACACTGGACCTCTTGATCGTTAGGTCCTATGTTGACCGCGACTTTATTACCAGTACTTTAGTTTCAGCAATGGTATGTCCAACTTCTGTGATCGAGATTTTCAAATAGTTCTTTTTAGGTTACTTCCTCATGCCTCTTGCGAGAGTTCGTACRTAGTTRTCAAGTTGAGTGTACTGTGGATTCTCCCGTCCTTTGCCTTTTGCTCATGTCTAATAGTACGTAGATTCCCACACGATCAGTAATGGCAGGCTTTGTGGCTATACTACTTCGCGTGCTACGGACTTATTTATTCAACATATCCTCCTTTTTCATTAAACTCGAACAAGACCTTTTTAGTAATCTCGCAATTACATGCGAGTGGGTTTTGCAGCAGAGCTTGCTTCAAGCCTGCTGCTCACAGGGGTCTCATATGCAGTTCCCGGTGTTCAAATTCCCGGTGAGTCTCACTTTTCCCGGTGTGTATACACTGGTGAACACGGGGAAAAGCGGGAATTTGAACACCGGGAACTGCAGATGAGACCCCTGTGGCTTGAAAATCTCATTAGTGCGTGGAGTTTAACGGATTGATTATTCTCCTGTTAGAGGATCAACATTACCGGAAGTAGTCATATTCGTGGACTTCTCAATCTATTAGCTATTTAGCTTGAGAGTGTCATTGGACGAAGATGACACTCTTATATACACTAACTTCTTCTTAATGTTTTTATGTTGGAACCTAGAGAGTACGTGAGCTAGTGTTCAGTATTGTCATCGTCATTATTCTTAGAATTTCATTTACTGTTTAGTACATATTGTCATCGTCATAGATGTCTTAAAAATTAGTTAGTTCGAAAAGTGAATTACGAGCAGTGGTGTGGAGAACAAACTAACCTAATCCAAGCATACTAACTATTGGTCTTCTCACCTGCCTTTGTACAGAGACTCTAAGTGACCACAAAACTCACACTGTCACCCACGTTGTTGCAAAATCGTCCATTGAATCAAACCCCCTCTCACAGCTCAGTGCTTGGGGTCTTCCAAGCAGGTACATCCGAGGGGCGTCTCGAGGTCATCCCCAATCCACGGCACCGCTACCCGGAGCCGTGAAACAGGAGCCGCCACTTGAGCTCCATCGCCGCCTCCGCAGCAGCAGCAGCATGCATTACGGGAACCACAACCAGATTCGGCAAGACATAGAGCAACCGTTCGACACCGCGGTGGATCCCTTTGCAATGGCGATTCGTAGACGAGGCTCCAGTGGAGTTTTCAACCTCACGGTGGCTTCTGAGGTTGACCTGAGAAGAGCTGCAGGTGGTCACCATGGAGTTTCCGAGCTTGAGCTGAGAAGCGCAGGAGTTTACCTTACTTTGACCAACAACTGATCTGATTCTCCTCGTTGTTTTTTTATTCGATTCGGCTTGAGGAGACGAGGAGTCTCGATTTCAACTAACATCWTCAAGAACTTAAAAAAAACAAAAAAACAGAAAGATAGCCACACCAACCTTTTGCCTTTTGGAGGTCGACTTCGGTGGCTGTAATTTTGATTACAATGAATTTAGAACTTCACGGCGTCTCTAGATGCCATGTTTTGTAACTAATCTCCAGGTGGGACGGATCGAATTGAAGCTTCCACCATAACGAAGGCGTTTGAAGCGCCGCTCTGACTGACCCAGGAGTTGAAGCGGTTCACTTGAAAATATGACATGCAGGACACCATGCAGGTTTATTTAATTTGTAGGTAGTACTAGGTTTGAATAGGTAGCTGCCTGGATTAATTAATTAATTGATTGATTACTCATCCGAAGCATATTTAGATTCAGCATATTTCTCTAACAAGTTGTTAGTTTTAAGCAGGGATGCTGTCATGGTCCCTTTATAGAAGCCTAACCGTTTTCTAGATCACTAGGCACTAGTGCTGATCTTCTATGACTTGATAGGCTGTATTCTTTTGGTATGCAGTTCCTCATCGAAAGGAACTGTGCGTGCGTCTGCATCAATTATTTTCTCTTTTTGTATTTTGTACTATAGACACAAGTTTTGTGGCTATACTCCATAGATTTCACTTGATCAATACACGGCGATGTTACTGCGACWTAAATGTTTGCAACATTCTTTGGCATTATTCTCTGCGTGTCCTGCTTTTCTCGTGACAAATTTTGATTGTGYTTGGACAGAKTAATTASGTTGCTGGTGATTTGTTGAGGRTMCAGAATTATTTTATTTTTTGTRGATRATTCTTGGWCGAAGCAYGGTGGCGGTTTCCTGTCGACTTCTGTTTTGTGTAGGCGTTGACATAGACTGCAGCTAGCTGCAGCTGCAGCTCAGGAAAGTGACATAGCTGCATGCCTGTTGTCGGTATGCTGTTCGAACCTATTATTTTTTTCATTTTTCTTGAAGCAAGCAAAAAGATATTCTAGACTTTGAGCCTTTTCGAAGTCGACAGTGCCGTACTGACATCAATCATTGTAAATGTTCTCGGGTTGATTCGATACCATATCTAGGTCTTGGTTCTACAGTTCCTTTGGCAGCTTTACCAGAACTAGGTCTGCCGGGACTGAGAGCGCGATTTAAATCAGTAATCTCATCGTAACTCGACATTCGTGATTAAAGATGGACATGATCTTCATTACCATAAAAATGGAGTAAGGAAGGTAACACACGTGCAGAACAGGGAGCCAAAATGCCAAATGCCCAAATGGGACTCACGATCCAGAAGGATATTAAAGTCAACTGATCGAGAGAATGTCTGGAAAGCAGATCGCAAGCCTGGAGTAAATCAATCTCAGTCCATAAATTAGGTCTGATTCGTTAAAATGGCGTGTTTTCGTAGCGCCAAAATTGTCACGTTTCAGTGCACCCAAAGCTCTGAAAACTAGGACTTGAAACTGAAAACACTCCAGTTTCCAGAACTGTGAATTCAAGGTTTAGTATAGATCAAGATTATATATGTCTCGGAGCCAGGAGACTGAAACTGCGCCACCATTGCTGAATTCTGCCATGTTACCCATGTCAGAATTATGAGGATGAGAGATTATCTTGCATGATGAAGTAATACACATCAAGAATTGAATAGATGCCGGGACCAGTGACAAATGCTCATAGCGAATTAAAGCTAGATGCCTAGATCATATGTCGTCCAGGATGAATCATGATTCCACAACCTATAGTGGATTCGATTTCGTCCTGCAGTAACAATCGAAACGTTAACGGAACTGAAGGTATCTTGTTGAATCAGAAGACTTGGGAGCATGAGTCCAAATTTGCCCATTTAAGTCGTATGGAGACTAGAAACTCGAAATGAACTTGATCAACATGCAGGTGGAATGAAAATTGTCCTGTCATGGATCCGGCCTCACATCAGCGTAGATATTTGTGCTTAAAAGCTTATAATCACTCTCGAGGGCAGCTCTAAAGCATTCGAGTTATGAATCAGCCACAGATTGATCGAGTCCTGGCAACCTCTTGATCTTTCTAACTCCCCTCGAGATTTCAAGAACCAATTACAGTCCCTCCATGGAATTGGCAGGTTTCCTGTTAATTTGTGCCGATTTGCCCCTTCTAATTATATTGGCAACAGAGAAATTACCAATTTAACGAATGTTGCGACAGCTTCGAGCATTGCACTAGAACCGTTATCTATCATCCAGAGTCGCCGTTGACCGCCTGACCACGTACATTAGAAGCTTGACAAAGCTCACGATCGAGAAGAGTTTGGATTTTGGAACTTGAAGCCAAATGATTTAAAGTTTAAATTTTCGGAGTGCAATGCAGTTTAATCTTGTAATTCCATAAGAACGCTGGATCCTTAATTTGTTGTCACCAGCGCGAGACAGCTGATTGAATCATTGAATGCAGAATCAATTGCCAGGCACATTTCCAATGTTTTGCATTCAATTTCATAAGTGAATTTCACCTTGAGTACTACATAGAATACTGGAGATTTGCATTTCTGAAATAAAGGACCACGAGCCGATGTCAAAACCAGCTCACACTGGAAATTACTGAGTGTCAAGGCTTCTGGACTAGCACACTCTAGCTACCAACTAACTTACCAGCCGCTGGCCGGCTTCCACTTCGAAACGTACATTAAGAAGCTGAACATGAAAAATCCTGAAGCACTGAACAGCTAGACACGTACCTGAAGCTGGAGAGACTCCAGGTACAGTACACTTGATCGGATCACTAATCGACATTAATTCCCGATCCCGTAAACCGACCAATCAGTTGAGTTAACTCATTTAAAAGTACCAAGTTTCGTGACATTTATGATTGTGCACACAGCTCAAAAAACCTACTTCCAGTAGAAGAACTGAAGCTCCTGAAGCCCTCCCTGGAAAACTGGAATTTTAGTCATCTTAACTAATATATAAGTTAAGACGGTCCACGTGCAGAGAGAAAATAAGATTCCAGTAATTAAAACATTCCTGATTTCAAGCTGAAGGCGTACGTACTACGGTCCTCAAGCTTCTCACACGTCGCGTCGCACTTGGGGTTAAAGACTGTTGTTACGTGTTACTGATCGAGCGTCTTAGGAACGAATTTAGACCTACTTTTACTTGGCCATTTATTGCAAATATCACCCCCAAGTGCGAACACCAAGGAGCTTAGTTAGCTGAGCAAGCCAGGTTGCCAGATCATGAGTTGGGTGGGGGGGGGAGAGCTGCTGTAACTTAATTATTAACTGCAAGCGCGTGACGTCGTCCCTGAGAGGCTGCACGTTAGTACAGAATAACGCGGTTTCAGCAACTCCCGGAGCCATTTTGCCGCCGCGAGATGCTCGCTACGCTACGCTTGCCGATCGATCCCACCTAGCTGGCAATGGCGCTGGCTCTGCAATGTGTGCCCAGGCCATTGGGTCGTCACTCCATGCCGGCCCTCGTTCATCGGCGTCGAATTTCAGGGANGATGAAGTAATACACATCAAGAATTGAATAGATGCCGGGACCAGTGACAAATGCTCATAGCGAATTAAAGCTAGATGCCTAGATCATATGTCGTCCAGGATGAATCATGATTCCACAACCTATAGTGGATTCGAATTCGTCCTGCAGTAACATTCGAAACGTTATCGGAACTGAAGGTATCTTGTTGAATCAGAAGACTTGGGAGCATGAGTGAGTCCCAATTTGCACTTTTAAGTCTTAATATGGATACTAGAAGCTCGAAATGAACTTGATCTACATGCAGGTGGAATTAATGAAAATTGTCCTGTCATAGATCCGGCTTCGAATCAGCGTAGATATTTGTGCCTAAAAACTTATAATCACTCTCGAGGGCAGCTCTAAAGCATTTGAGTTATGAATCAGCCAAAGACTGATCGAGTCCGGGCAACCTCTTGATCTTTCTAACTCCCCTCGAGATCGGTTTCAAGAACCAATTACAGTCCCTCCATGGAATTGGCAGGTTTCCCGTTCATTTTGCGCCAAGTTTGCAAAACTGAAATCCACGCCTGTTGTAGTTTCAATTCAAGAGCCCCTTCTGATCAATTTTGGCAATAGAGAAATTACCAATTTCAAAAATATTGCCAAAGCTGCGAGGATTGCTCTAGAACCGGTGATCATTCCATATGACATCACTGCTTACACCGTAATCTATCATCCAGAGTCGCAGTTGACCGCTTTTCCACGTACATTACAAGCTTGACAAAGCTCACCATCGAGAAGAGTTTGGAACTTGAAGCCAAATGATTTAAACTTCACAGTGAAATATAATGCAGTTTAATCTTATACAGTTATATTTCCATAAGAACGCTGGATCCTTAATTTGTTGTCACCAGCGCGAGACAGCTGATTGAATCATTGAATGCAGAATCAATTGCCAGGCACATTTCCAATGTTTTGCATTCAATTTCATAAGTGAATTTCACCTTGAGTACTACATAGAATACTGGAGATTTGCATTTCTGAAATAAAGGACCACGAGCCGATGTCAAAACCAGCTCACACTGGAAATTACTGAGTGTCAAGGCTTCTGGACTATAGTTACGACTAGCTAGCACACTCTAGCTACCAACTAACTTACCAGCCGCTGGCCGGCTTCCACTTCGAAACGTACATTAAGAAGCTGAACATGAAAGATCCTGAAGCACTGAACAGCTAGCCACGTACCTGAAGCTGGAGAGACTCCAGGTAAACTTGATCGGATCACTAATCGACAATTAGTTAAGTTAACTCCTTTAAAAGTACCAAGTTTCGTGAAATTTATGATTGTGCACAAAGCTCAAAAAACATACTTCCAGTGTAGAACTGAAGCTCCTGAAGCCCCCACCCCACCCCACCCCACCCCACCCGGGAAAACTGGAATTTTACTCATTTTAACTAATATATAAGTTAAGACGGTCCACGTGCAGAGAGAAAATAAGATTCCAGTAATTAAAACATTCGTGACTTCAAGCTGAAGTCTTACGTACTACGGTCCTCAAGCTTCCCACACGTCGCACTTGGTGGTAAAGACTGTTGTTACTTGTTCCTGATCGAGCGTCTTAGGAACGAATCTAGACCTACTTTTAATTGGACCCGGCGATTCCCATTTATTGCAAATATATATCACCCCTAGCAAATCACCAAGTGCGTGCGAACACCAAGGAGCTTAGTTAGTTAGCTGAGCAAGCCAGGTCATGAGTTGGGTGGGGAGAGCTGCTGTAACTTAATTATTAACTGCAAGCGCGTGACGTCGTCCCTGAGAGGCTGCACGTTAGTACAGAATAACGCGGTTTCAGCAACTCCCGGAGCCATTTTGCCGCCGCGAGATGCTCGCTACGCTACGCTTGCCGATCGATCCCACCTAGCTGGCAATGGCGCTGGCTCTGCAATGTGTGCCCAGGCCATTGGGTCGTCACTCCATGCCGGCCCTCGTTCATCGGCGTCGAATTTCAGGGAGATCTAGCTTTGGGCGCGAATTGAAAGGCCGGCCACTGGCAGCTTCGTGACTTGCAGTCACAAACAGAGCTCGAGCGTAACAGACGCCACCCTCGGCGCTTCCGAATCAACTGGAAGGCCGCAAGGAGCTAGCTTCAGTCGATTGATGAAGATCGTCAGCTACGTACGGATGCTCTATCTAAAGTACTCGCTCTCGTTGGATTCCGAATTCCTTCCCGACATCGACAAGATCGACGGCGAGTGTTAATTGATTCGGACGCGCGGTTCATCTCCTTTTTGTTGGAACGTGCGGATTCCATGCACCTTGTGGCCGGGAAGCCCTGAGCACTTCGAGTAGATGCATCTGCTTCTGCTGCAACTGGTAAGCCAGGGTATCATTCTGCCTGAAGTTAATACATTTCCTTCATGATTTGCGAGCTAGCATGTCGTCAGTGGTGTGCCGGCGGCGCTTTGTTTCCTCGGAATGTTCGTGTGTAACAGAGCAATTTAAAGTAAATTTGTTTGGTTAATTGATCGTCACGGTGATTATATGTTATTCAAGCTTGTTTAATTAGCAAGGAGATTATTATTCCAGGAGTGTTCCTTGTACCCTGAAGCTCTGGGACTCTGAAAATCTAACTGTGGAATCGCTTCTTCTGACCGATTTGCACAACTTACAGACAAGACGGAGGGAATGATTCGGGCGGTGATTACACTTTTTGTTATGTTTGTTCCGCCGGAAATCTTACTTTTTCGTGCATCCAGGTCCTTGCTCGGCCTTTGGTCAGATGCGTCGATCTGCTTCCGCTACGAATGGTGAGCTTCCATACATGGATGTTGTTTCAGAAAGCTCGTGTCCTGACTATATAATTTATCTGCCTCTGGGCACAATTAACATGTCATGATTGGCTAGCGTGTGCCGACGGTACGTTGTTCGATTGAATGGCAATGTTCGTTTAGTATAATTGGACTAACTTAACTTAAAATCTATGTACCTGAACAGTAATTATCAGAAGAAATTATCAGCATCTCATTTTTGGCAATCAGCGCAGAAATTTGCTGAATCTAATTGAAGTTTCCATCCAGTACGTCTGTTCACTGTGTGTTCGCTGGTAATTAATATCGCGACAGAGTAATTTATGTTAATTTTCTGACTAAATCGTGGTTATTTCRTAGCTGATTAATCAATCAATTAGTGATTAACATCTGATAGTTAAGTGGTGTACTTGGCGAGTTCGTGAAATCTTATGTGTCTCTTTCAAATTGCTACTAATCTATCTGGTGACGTCGTGCCCGAACATGCCATTACTGAATTAATCAACATGTATACCGGTTGATGATTGTGTGAACATTAAAATAATATTTAACCTGGCAATAAATAGAATTAAAACTCCTTCCAGATAATCGTGATTACGTTACATGTAAGCAACTGATCTTGTTTAAATAGGTCATGCATTGTTCATCTTATGAATTAATCCAGGCAGGCAGGAGTTTGTTGATCTGAATATCTCCTTGAATGTCCGACCGCAGCTTCAATCGGGTGAAGCGTGAAACTCCGTTCTGGTCGTCCCGATCGAAAAGCCCGGCCGGTCCCAAAAGCTGCGCATCAGGAATTCAGGACTTCTTTGGCCTGGTGTGCACGCACTCGATCATGAGATTGAAGCATTGCATGATATGATCGATACTTGCCAGTAGTTTGGTCTTTACTTCCTGGCGAGTCATGCATATAATTATATATTCTCGATCATTGGACTACAGGTACAATATATACAATGAAACGACGATGATGGGCGGCATGGGCAACAGGAATTGTGTGGCAGCTGCAGAGTCGTAGGCAAGACGTTTAAATTAAATTAATTAATTGCACAAGCTAGTCGAGAGAGTGTCTTGCTCACAGAGGTCTCTAAACTCTTGAAGTATTGGACAGGAAAGGAAGAGTCCGGTCGCACTACAGTACTGCTGCACCAAACCATTGAATTCTTGTGACATCTATTTTGAGCATTAATTTGAAGTTCCTCAATTATTTGATGGTCTCTAATTAAATGGCATGGACTTCAGTGTTGGAGTGGCGAATGGATACCGGTTTTCAAGGAAACCAACACAATTCAGTTTCTGCAAATTTTTATCGCTCTGAGAGTCTGAGTTGCAGCTAGCTGTGTCACTCAAATCACATTGATGATGAATTTCTTTAAAATGTGGTCCGAGATGGCCCTAAACTACCCTGGTTGATGGCGCAAGTGGTAAGAACCACAAAGTGCATCCGCAAGGTTGCCGGTTCAATTCCCCTTGCTGACATTGCTCACACCGGGGTTGTTCTTGTTACTCTACTTGTTTCCTAACGGGAAAAAAACAGTGGTGTGTAATTCCGTCAAAAATTGGTTGCCATGGGATGTGTCGAGTCATGAGAAAAAAATCGTGGCGTGTAATTCTGTCAAAAACCGATTGCCATGGGATGCGTTGTGTTGGTCCAAGTTGCGACCCTAAAAAAGTCATATGTTTCAAAAAAAAAAAAATCATTAAAATGATGATATTCCCATACGTCATTTTCAGACCACCAAGTGGAAACCATCTAGGACAGGTATAGATTTCAGACCGATGGCCTCATGACAAAAATTTGATGGTAGATAAACAATTTTTCAACCTTTTGGGAGGGTGTCAAAGTTGACTATAGTGAAATCATTCTTGAAACTACACATAACACATGTTGGTAGATTTCCAATAACTTTTGTTAAGAAAATCTTTTGAGCTTGAAATTTGGCACATAAATTATCAACAATTCAACATAGATGCAATCTTGAAAAAACAATCATAGTACAAAAACTAATTTTTCCACCCTTGGGAGGGTCTCAAAGTTGGAAGTAGTGAAATTGTCTCTTACAATGACACCAATTGGTAGATTTCGAATATATTTTTGTTTGTGAATCTTATGATCTTGAAATTTGTCACACATATTATCAATATAGATTTGATCCCATGAAAAATAATTCATATCAAAAGAAAAAAAATTCGTCCCTTGGGAGGGTGTCAAAGTTGCAGCAGTGAAATGTTGGTAGATTTTGAATATCTTTTTTTTGTAAATCTTTTGGCCTTGAAATTTTTCACAGATGTTAGTAACATATAGGTGATCTTGTGAAAAAAAATTCATTGAAAAGGAACAATTTTTCAGCCCTGGGAGGGTATCAAAGTTGAGAAGGGTGTCAAAGTTGGCAGCCCTGAAACTGTTTTCACCGCAAGTGCAAGAATTCGTAAGGTTTTAGTAACTGACTGTACTGCTTGCATTCATTTTTAGACTACTGATTCTGGGTGCCCACACCTAATAAATTGTGAGGTCTTAAACGAGGTTTTGGAAATTAAAGCGCCCATTTCGGGCAGGTTCTTGTGACCTCAAGCTTTAGTGAAACTTTCTGAAATTTTTTCGTAAGATAGAAAAAATTATTAGCTTCATGGGAATATAATTTTTCATTTCAATTGGTGCCCAGGGGCAAAAGTTATGCTATCTCAAACATAATTTTTACATGAACGGGCAAGAAAAATAAATTACAAATACTTAAAAATAAATTTTAAATTTTTTTTCTAATAGATCATATTTTTGTCTACATTTGAAGCTTTGATTTAGTCCATTTGGATTAGTGAGGTGAAAGTTAAGAACAATCTTGTTTTTCAGGTAGTTTGAACATCTTCTCAAAAAAGTAGCTTAAAGGATTCATTTTTTAAGGCAATTTTCACATTTTTTCAAAAAAAAGTTGCACGGCAAGGTAAAGTTTGCTTTCTAGAACTATCTCACCATTTGGATTCTTGTGTTTCAATCCCATCTTAGAGCTATTAATGATTTAGTTTTTCTCTCAATCTTGGACCTACTTCTATCTAACAATTTTGTTAGGATCGAAAACCATGCATTTTTTTTTTGAAATTTTTTCCTAAACTTTCAACTCACTTCTTCAACACAAAATGTTTTTAAGTCAAGGTCCACAATGGAATGAATCAAAGCTTCAAATCCATTTGGAATTGCAAGGTGATGTTAAGAAACATTTTTTTCCAACTTTGAATGCTGATATCTTTCAATCTGTAAGGTCAAACTTCATGAAACTTTGACCACATGATCTCAGACAAATAGAGTACAAGACCCTATGGTCAAATTATTAAAAAAAATTGTTTTTTTGGTAGAACGCAACAGAATTGGTAGTTTTGAGTGCTTTCGGACAGAAAAATGGCCTTGATCCTTTAAAAGGTCCAAGCTACCGATTCGACACATTGGCTTACAGAGGTTTATTGGCTTACGGAGGTTTATTGGCTTACAAAGGGACAAGGTTTATTGGCTTACAAAGGGACAACTTAGAGAGAGGTTGTATTGTAATAGTTCCAAGAACAAAGTGTATGGCCACTTCGTCAAATCTCAAAATCATTCATGACATTGTATGCTCCTTTTTGCCACTATGAATATTTAAGTTTAATTTTTGAGAGATGAAACCATACATCTTCTATGCCATAAACCTCTTAGATTTGGTGGTGATGATTTAAAATTACCCCAAGAGTATCTAAAGAATCAACAGTGAAGAAAATTCACATCAAATATAAAATGTGTTTAAAAAATCCAAAACTTCAAGATAGGTATAGATTATTATAAATAATGTAAAATACAAAACAAATAGGAAACTAGTTATGTGGTAGTAGTAGCCAGGGCCAAACTGCCAAAGTTCATCAAAATATATTCAATTTTAGGAATTTTTGAAACGGCTTCCAAATTGGATTAGACACCAAACTTAATTTCCTTATTGAGGTAAAACTAAAAACAAATTGTTTTCATGTATGAATTATGAAATTCAAATCTAGAGCAAGGGGCTAGAAGTTACTAAAACACACTAGAAAATGCATCTTTTAAGCTTCTCTAGATTAAACATAAATGAATTTCCTATATCATATGCTCCAAATACATTAAAAGAAGTCTCAGAAAAATTGTGTGAGAAATTAGAGTTTTTCCTCATTTGATGTTCATTCAAAATCATTTGTAAGCCACTTGTTGGATATGATAATTGTACGAATAAAGCAAACAAGCAAAGCCTTCCTTTTTGAATTCAATACAACTTCATTTGATTTGAGTTTTGAATTGTACACTCTACTTTTGTTCAATCTTGCCATGTTGGTCACAAAATGAATTAGCAAAGGCTCTAGACAATTTCTTGGGACAGTTGGAAGGACTTCAAATTTGCTAGGTCATAATTAATCTATTGGAATATATTTCATTTTGTTTCTAATGCAACTTTGAGAGTTGAATGAACTCATCATCAACCTTGAATATTTTATTTTATAATGTGAAAATATCCAAATGTCAAAATAAGCAATTTAGCATAGTTGGAGGCATATTTTTCAATAAAAAAGCATTTGTGGTATTGAAATCATCACATAACTTGATCATAAAACCTAAATTTAGAAAATAAATAGTCAGCCAATTGCAATTAAGTAAGGGAATGGTTTAACCCCTAAACGCCCGAGCAACTAGTTTTTGGTCGTTGCCCAACTTTGGGTAGAATTTTTGGGCGGAAAAAAAAAATTCAAATTTTTTTTTTAATTTTTTTTTTTTTGAAAATTTTGGACTCTCTTTCAACAAATACATTCAAAACTAAGATTGCTACGGTCAAACAAAAATTATAAGTGAGATAGCACAAAGTGCTTAAAATTTGCCTAGAGTTGAAAAACTTACTATTTGAGAAAACTGTTGGTGTTCTCATTAATAGATCTTATGCATTTTCTTACAAATCAATATAAACCACAATTTTGACCAATCAAAAAATTCAAATGCTATAGATAGAAATTGTATTTTTGGTGAATTTTTTAAGTTATATCTTTAAGATTTGTATGGAGAGGATCTAAAAATACTTTTTGTAATTTTTGCATGGATATTTCTACTTTTTGTACTTTTACATTATCTTTTTTGATGCAAATTTCAAAAAGTTATAGAACTTATATTTTATAACACATTTGTGTTTTGTCCAAACTCCTTGGGCTTTTAGAGGTTAATGGCACTTTTTGGGTATATCCTTCAAGATCATTGCAAGAAAGACCAATCATTTTCTATAGTATTTGTCTCTCTACTAGCTATACTATGACATTTTGGAAAACATTATTTAAAAATAAGATAAAATGTGGATAATTAGTATAATACTAGAAATATCATGCCACCGGAATTTGAGACCTATAAAAATTTAGGTAAAAAATTATTCACAAAATAGAGTATCATAATTTTTGAAGAAAATATACACTTTGATGTTTTAATTTGTAAAAAATATGAAAAAGAATTTTCAAATAAACTACAAGTTGGCACTTTGGCAAAACTTAATGATGAAGAGATTTCACCAAAAGAATGATCTTTAAATCATCTTGAATGTTGAGAATTGCATGTATAAGAGAGCCCTATTAGCACGCATATAGAGAAAATAAAATAATTTTTTTAAAGTTTCCTTAATAGGTTGATGCCCACCTATTGTGGAAATAGACTACAAAAAATTAAGCTCTAGATCATTGATTTTGGGCACTCCCTAGTACTAAAAAACCCTCAACTCCAAATTGTGACAAATTAGCTAAATTGAAATTTGAATATAAAATGATTTTTGAAATTTCTGAAAAATAAAAAATTCCATTGCTATCAAATTAGAGTATTAGACATCTCCAGTAAGAATTTCAAGTTAATATGGTTCATGCTGCAAAAGTTATAATTGATGACAACTCCATCATTCCAAATGTGATGTAAAATAACATTGGTCTTTCTTGCAAGCACCTCTCAGTGGAAGTGGGTATTTGTTGGGAATGAATACATAAGTGGGTTTGGGTGTTTTAATAGTACTTTCATATGGGTGGAATTGGTCCAAAATGGTCTATTGATGTTCAGTACATTGCCTAAGAAAAAAAATATTTGATATTGTTTCTAAAAAAATTTATTGTTTATTCTTCAATTTTTTAAATTTGTCACATTCTAGGTTTTGGAATTTTTTTTGTATTCTAAAGTATCCAATGCGATGATTATCACTTTAACCCCTGAATGCCCGAGGTACCAAAATGTGGTGTCGACAAAACTTTGAAGTTGAAGAAAACCTAACTAAGCTGCTATTTTTAGTAGTTTGTATTTTCAATAGATGCCTATTAAGGTCTAGCTTTAGCATCAAAAATCTGATCAGGAAAATAAATGACTATGATTTTTCTACTCAAGATTTTGTGCAAGGGTACTATGTGTAATCTTGACTTTTCCTAGTATTAAGGGCTCTTGGAAATGAGCCTCAAATACACTAGATCATGGAGACAAAATCACATAAGAAATTCATTTAAGAAAAATATAGAGTAGATTTTGTGAAGCTACAAATTGATTGGGGTTGTACATGTTAGGCCCTATAACCTCATATATTTTGATTGACACTTTTAGATTCACCATGTGAAAAGTGGATTGAATTTTTTTTGTAGTTTTGACATCCTCTTGGTTAAAGATTATAATCTTTCAACTCATAAGTGATATTGATGTGTTTTCTTTTCCAATGTAATCTCTAACATGTCTAGTTTAAATTTGTATGGTTACAATTAAAAGTATTGATACAATTTATCAAAATGTTGAGTTTTTGTTCAACTTGGATCAAATTTCTAGAAGCTAAAAACAGGCCTTGGGCATTCATGGGTTAAAATTTGGAAAGCCTATTCTTCTACTAGGATTTCATGAAAAACATTCTTTCTCCTCTACATAGATGCAAAGAAGACTCATTTGTATATGCATTTCTGAACATCGAAAAACACTCTTCAATAAATATCCATCATAAAATGGACTATTTTTATTTCATTTTTGCGAATATTTTAATTATATATTTTCTAATATTATGAATACACATTTTGTGAATCTATTTTATGTATAACTCTTGGAATAAATTTTGTGATCCCGGTGCTCAACTTGGCAAGCTAATGCTGTGTAGAAAAAAATGAGTGACTCAACACTAGAGCTGTGGATTCAATGCAAATCAACTGAAGTCCAGGAAGTTAATTGTGTTGTGGGCATGTGTGGTTGTAATCACCCATATTAATTAGCAGTAAAGGTGGGTACACCCAAAAGCGCCACAAATTGGTAGTGTGTCTAGTTACTATTATTAGTCTGTTCAAAAATTTGTGTTGTCTTGTGGGCAAGTGAAAGGAGGTTCCAATGCACCAAAGAACATGTCATTTGGATACAATATGCAAAAGTTGTGGAGGGTCAAAGTTTGGTTCTAAAAGTGTTTCTTCTACATAGGTACATAATTGGTTTTAGAGATATACATAGTCTTGAAGATGGCTGTTTAAGGTCATGTGCCATTTTGGAGTTGCCTACCTTAGAAGGTGCAAATAGAGAATTTCTCGGAGATTGACTTGGATTGGGTTCCTAATTGTTAATTGATTGGGAAGATTGTGTGGTGGAAAAGTTAATGTTTGTATGTGATAGTGTGATGTGTATGGCCGGTAATGAGAAAATATATGAAAGGCCATATTTGTTATATTGTGACTTTTTGCATGCTAGTTATCAAAAAATTCATTTAAAAAAATGGTAATTGAAACCAAAAATAAATAATGCTCAAATAGTGATCCTATAATGAATCCTAAAAATTGGTGTAGACACCTATATTATCAAATAATACTTGGAAAGAGATCAAGCAGTTGATCTTTGAGCCGAAAATAAAAATGAGATTGCGAAAAGTCTCAATATAACAAATATGGCCTTAATGATAAATAATTTTGCATAGGTACTCGCTTGTGACTTTTTATATGACTGGTGAGAATTATTGTATGTGTTTGGATTGGTACAGACTGAGTTGCGCCGAGGAAATTAATTAATTGACAGTACGGCCAAAAATTGATATAAATGTGATTCCAATCTCTTCTGAAATCAAGTATTGAGTAATTTGACAAACTTACTAGAGCTGCAAGTGAGTGAATTACTCAATGCTAATTAATTATCTTCAAATCATAAAGGATTAACATAGTCATTCATTTTTATTTTTATTTATTTTTAAACAAGCGTGTTGAAGAATACATTGCAAGGGATTTCAGTTAGGTAGAGAGGTTGATTTCATGCCAAGTAAACCACTTGTCACTGTCAGGTATCAAACCCACAACCACGCCATTTGGTTTGAGTACCTTTCCAGTTTCCACCATCAACCAATAGTTTAGGGTCATCATGGACCAAATAGTCATTTGTTTTGAGGAAGTCTTAATTGTGTGAAATTTAACCCTTAAAGGTCCAAGCACTGTTTTTTGGCAACATAGCGATTTTGGGCAACTCACTACAGATGGAATTTTTATTTATTTTCTTTGAAAATTTCACAGAACATGTGGCCGAGGAGTATCTTTAAAGCGCAACAATTTTCATAACTTTTGACTACATGGTTAAAAAGTTATTACATGATATGAAATTTTCAACATTTGGCGGGCAACTTGGACAGCTCAAAAACTTATTGAAATAACATTTTTTTGAGAAATAAAAATTTGAAATTGGTTCTTTAGATTTATGTATAGGTGGAAAGTTTTGAATCATTCCATTTAGATTGATGAGATGAAAGTTATGAGGAGTTTAAGTGTGTGGGTAGGTGTGGTTTTAAAAGACTCCATACCTACCCAAATGCTTAACTTTGATTTCTTGACGCACTTAAAGGATACATGCGTTATCCCTAAATGCCCAAGGGGACCAAAAGCATCCTCACATAGTTTAAATCCAATTCAAAGTGTTGTAACTTTTGCACCCAATGTCCAAATTCAATAAAACTTGTTGGAAAATTTCTACTCTTTCTTCTAGTTTATGTGATAAAATTTTAAGATCAATCTAAGATGTACTAATTATTTGGGAGCCAATCAAAGTTCATAGGTTCAATTTGAGTTCACCAAACTGCCCTTGATGGCGGTAACTTTGTGGACTTGTGTCTCCTTCATGTAATGTTTTTTTTCAATAAAATTTATTGGGTTATGTTCCCCTTGAAATCTAGTAATTCTGATAAAATTTCATGTCAATCCAAGTTGTTTTGAGTGCGTAGGAGCAATTCAAAGTTCAAAATCTAGACATCTTTGGATTACAATGAACTTTGGCTGCTTATTTCCTCTTCATACAATGTTTGATTCCAATAGAAAAAAAAGTTGGAAAAGTTATGCATACTAGTCTAGTTCGTGTGGCTAAAATTTCATATCAATCCAAGAGGTTATAAGTGAATCATTTTGGTAGAAGTCGGTTCAACAATAGATGTCTTTTTTGCAACTATATTTTGGTATTTCAAATCCATTTTGGAGGCACAATGAGTCAATTGAATGATATTTTCTTTCACCAATGTGTTCGTATATTGGTTTTGAAGCACTTTTTAGTTTGAAGTTTTTTTATTTGAATAGGTTTAGAAATCAATTTCACCTCAAAATGTGTTTTTAGGAAAATTTCAACATCTTTTTTCAACACTAAAACATTATAATCTTGCAATCTATTCAGCCAAATAACTCCAAAGTTGATTCACCTCGTCTATGATACGTACACTACAAGATTGTACAGTTGAGATCTCTATACCTCACTACAAGATTGTATAGTTGAGATCTCTATACCTCACTGACATTCAAATCTATAGAACTTCAAAGGCAATATTGTTCTTAAACCCCAAAAGGCCCTCTAGAGGATTTTTAGGAATTAACCCAAATTCAATGACTTTTGATTTTTGCAGATTTCAAATTTGGGTCCACCTATGTGACAATATCAGTGGTCTACGGAGCCGGCACTTTGAAAAATCATAGAAATTACATACAATATCCAAAAAATCTATTTTTTTCAACATTCATGATTTTCACTTGCTAATACTACAAAATTACTATTTTTACAAAAAAATGCCTCCAACTATGCTGAATTGCTTATATTAACGGGTTTGGGTGCTTCCACCTTAAGTTATAAAGTCGTACATTTTTTTCAACATCTTGCAAACCTGTAACAGACAACAGCTCTTCTCTATGTCATTCAATATAAGGGAAAGGCACCCAATGGCGTCCTTGTACCCAATGTCATCCAAATCTGCAAGACATAACCATTTCAGACCATAAATGTAGGTAGCTAGTACATGGCTTATTTCTTTGACCTAAAATAATAAGCAATCTATAGTACCACTACATTTGTGTTCTAGAATGAATGCTTGACCTAGAAAGGGACGCCATTGGGTACATAGACGCCATTGGGTGCCTCTCCGTTAGGGCTCGCATCATCTTAAAAAAAAATTCAAACTATGGCAGTCAATTTCCAGGTGGTCAGGTCAGACCGTCGTCATTGTGCATCCCACAAGATTCAGCAGCCTGAAGCTCATCAATTTTGTGAACTCCACAAGTTAGCAAATTAAAGGAAGCTCAATCCAATTCACTTTAATTTCAGCTGTGATAACTTAAGCTATCAACAAATTAAAGCAAGCAGCCCACAGTAAGCTGAGCCCTTAACTTAATGGTGGTGGTCGATCGATCGGCAGTACTGCTCGCTCACAAGCCTGAGTCGATCTTTGATAATTGCTCATTCGCAACTCTCAACTTATTTTTCTCTCCATGATCTACACAATGTACTCACCCAGGCCACAACGTACTGTAAAAAGCTTCCTCTTCAATCCATCACGCAAAAAAAAGATAAAAAACACTATTCGATCAACACAGGGACCGTCCAGATCACAATTTTCTTATTGCCCTGTGGCACACTGGAATTAATATAATCTATACTCGGGATTAATCAACCCCACCTCCACTAATTCAATCAACTATTAAACATCGATCATTCCCATAGAGGAAACGAAAGTACGTAAAGCTAGCAATGTGCTGCATAATTTTGCACAAAGACCCCGTTTTACCACACACAATACCGACACAATCACGTACACCCAATTGGTGCTGGTGAAGCAGCTAGCAGCTGCAAGTTCGGGGAATTGTAAACTGTAAATTCTAGTTTATAGAATGTAAAGTTTTGGGCGYGCTGGTAGTTTTTTGTAAAAGGAGGTCTCTAGGCTCTTGCGTATCCATCACCATCTCCGCGACCTTGACGACTCCTTTACAGGCACCACACCATCGTTGCCAGCCAAGATCCTGTACTTGTCCTTCCTTGTGAAATGCGTGCATTCGTAGCCGAGGGTGTTCGCCAGCAGCCGTTGGATGTAATTCGCCACTTCGTAAGACGATTTGCCGCCTGCACAGGTGAGTTCCTTCGGCACTTCGTGGAGGAARTGGATTTCGTAAACTGGRCGYAGGTTCAAGTGACAGAAGAAGGGGTCCATGGCTTTGTTGCCGCGAGCTGTGGTCCCGTGAAACATCGTGGTGTGCGTCTTCACTGCGACRGGGACGATGCGGTCACTAAGCTCGGCGAACAAGGCGGAGAAGCGAAGCAGGAAAGGCTCCCTGCACGTTGTGCCTTCCGGGCAGAGGGTGAGCTCGCGGTCGCCAGATTGGAGAACCTGTGGAAATCGGCGAACATCTCGTTAAAAAACCCACGTTTTCAGTGGTTTAGGGGAAGTTCTGTGCTAAACTGAAATCTAGTTAGTCGAAGGATTGCAATAATCAATACTCCCGCGATTCCCTCAGCACCACACACAAGGGGGTTATCTCTAATTCTTGCATTGCCATTCCAAAAGATTTACAGTTTGCAAGCAGGGAAATTCTGTGCCACTTCTTAGCCCTGATTCCCCCGTTCCTGATGCATAATCATCTGGGAAGCTTCTGACACTCCCATGAGGGAATCAAGGATCATCGCCTTGTGACATTCTTGTAGTGCGTGATCCTAGTTTTCAAAGAAAGAACCACAATCGTCCCCGTTGCCCTTCCCTTCTCGGAGGTTGAATGAATTCTACTTGCATTAATCTACGCAGTGATCGAGAGCCTCCTCTCTTGTTTCAGAAAAGAAAGGAAGAAAGAAAGAACCACAGGGCCGGTGAATTTCATTTTGGGTTGGTACCTGTCGCATGTTGGCCGAGTCTTTCTCCCGATCCCTGGACAGCGCCACCGTGGGCATGGGGGAGAGCTTTTCCGAGACGGAGGAGATGGAGTAGGTCACAGCGGGCACGGGTCGCCGAAGCGCAATGGAGACATTCACCGGGTCCAGGAGCGTGCGGTGGTTGCAGACGTAGAGGATTCCGGCGTCGTCGTTCTTCGGCTTCTCCGGGATTTTGCCCTTGATGATGAGCTTCACGCCGGTCAGCTTGTAGAACAGGGGCATGTACCGCAAGGGCACCCACACCCCGGACGTCACCCGGAAGATGGACAGGAGCAGGCCGAACGGCAACCAGGAGAGCACTTTGAGAGCGTTCAACGGAGTCGGACGTTGCACGAGCCGGCCGTCGTGGAAGATGAGCTGCTTCGGCAAGTCTTGTTTCCTCACTGCTGCCAATTTGGTCGGAGGAACCACGTACCCTTCCTGCAATCGACACCACGATAKAAAATCAGTTCGCCACCTTCAGTGGCCGGCGAAATGTTTTGCTTCGGCATCAAGAGGGAGTGCCAGGCTTTGATTCAGACCCTCAAATTGAGCACATCGTACTCCCTTCTTTCCTCAAGCTCCTGGTCCGAGGTCTAACTAGTGGAGTTTTGGAAGCCATCACCTTCATCTGCTTGAAGGCTCTAAAAACACCCGATGGTGTCGATTCAGGAGYTTTTACACGGGTTTACTTTGGACAGTGTCATCTGCGGTGTACTCATGGAGCCCCTCGCGCACTTGTTATTATCCATGGCTACGTTATATATCTCTAGTACGCAGAAGCAAATATTCTCTGTTCTAAATTTTGAGGCAGGTACATTCTAACTACGTATCTTGTAAGATATGCAACTCTGTATCTAGGACAAAGACTATTTTGTAACTTTGAGGACCCCCGTTTCTGGTATATTAGATGATTTTCAAAATTGGGAATTTTGAACTTCGAAATATCTATTCGACAATACAATATGATCAGGAGTTGACGGAAATAAATTGAAAGCTCTGATGATTTCTTGACTCTGCGCGCTCTCAAATCGTAAACTGCCGGTCAAGACCTAAAAGTGACCCAAACGAGTGACAATGCATGGCTTCAAAACTCTTTGAAGCAGTTTCGGCACAGTTGATTGATACGATGTTGATCATTTCGAGAATTAGAGAAGAGAGAGACCTAATAACCCTCACACTCAATGCTCCCCAAATTGCACCACTACCAGCAATTCAAACACTTGGCCCTTTCCGCCATAGCCAGCCATTGGAAATTCAAACTACCTCCATCCCCAAGGCATGTCACCCCAAAGCAAGAGAGACGACAGAAATTCGAAGAAATGCCGGTTTCAGAATTTCACCTTGCAGAGCGACATGAAGGGGAAATCCGAGGCCTGGTCACCGAGTCCCACATGCGGTTCGCCACCCCCCATACTCCATCGCTTGAGCAGAACCTCCTTGTGCTCCCCGTTTAGACCACCAACACCAGCTTGTCTTTTAAGTGTTAAATTGGAGCAATTGAGGCCCCCAAAATTGTGACATACATCTATACAATGCTCTAAAAACAAGTGAAAAAATCAGGCGTTTAGAAGGCCACTGCACAACCCTTGAAAGCCCCTGTCCATATCATTATTTTTGCTTAACAATTATTTTCTCACCTATTGTTGCTCACCTTCTTTTACAATGTCGAATGATTATCAGTCGTTCAAAATCTAAGTACAAGGTGTTAAATAATCAAGGTTAAGGTACTCTTAAGTACCTTTAATTAAGACAAATTAAGTGACTTGTGATGCTAATTGCCATAAAAAGGCAAGTTCTAGCTTCTAAAACCACCTCCATAATTATGCATGTCTGAAGGTGAGAAAAGTAGCTCTTTGTACAAGTGAAAAGTGGTAGGTAAAACAACCCATGTGGGATATGTGTTTTAAAATTACTAGGAGCTCCACCACTCATAGTTAAATTAAAACGGAGGAATTTTTCAAAGTAGAATTTAACCTTCATTTTAGCATACTAGAATATTTTTTTATCAAAAATATTTGAGCTAGAAAAATTTGGGGAATCAAGCCAAGTTCTACCTCCAAAAATTCATTTGAGTTTTCTAGACTCCAACTAAAAGTTATGGACAAATTTCATAAAGGGGTTGGAAATGACATGTTTATGGAACTTAACACCATTGTCTTTGTTTGTTTCTTCAAAAGTACTACATTCTAGGTAATTTAAGAGTTCATCATTGCATAACTTTGAAAAAAAAAGAAAAAATTCTAAAAAATCATTTATTCTTCCTAAATTAATGGAATTTATTTTCCAAATGCCTAAAGTCAATTTTTTCCAAATTTAGATGCACTATACATTGATACATTATAGGTTGTGATTGACAAAAATGATGCATTGCACATACATGTAAAACAAATAATTATAATGGAGAGTTGATGGCAAAAAACATCACTTCTTTCTTAGATTTTCATAAAGTAATTACATTTAAATGTGTCCAAATACACAATTGCTCATGCTCCTATTATGAAATTGCCAACTTCTTGTTGAATCTWGGTAGAAGTCAATCGAGTACTCTAGAATCTTCTAAAATGTGCTCTTTAGACAATRTATAAATCATTTATGAATTTCCACAATGCTAAAARTTAGTGTTCCTACATKAATATTGTACATATTWGATAGGAATTTGTAGGGTTGCATTAAGAAAAGGACACAATGGATCATTTACCCAAGTAGAAAATTCCCCACCATGCACTAGATTGTACCATATTCAACACTCTTTTCAATTTGGTTACTTTGCAAAAAATACAGCTGATCATAGTTCAGTAAAACCCGAGGAACTATGCCCAAAGTCGGATTAAAAACCTCATTTAGGTATAGTAGAAAGATTTTTGTCAGAAAATTTTAATCTAGGTTAAGAAATTGGTTAATCAAGCTAAATTTCATCTCCATAAATCCGTTTGAGATTTTATGTCTCTAATAAAAAGTTAAGGAGAAATTTCAGAGAGGAGTTGGAAGAATCATTTTTTTTCAACATCCTCCATAAATTTTTATTGGAGGCTCTAAATCCCAAATGGATTTATAGAGATGAAATTTAGCTTGATTAACCAACATAAATTAGTTCAAAGTTTTCTGATAAACGTTTTTATACTATGCCCAAATGAGGTCTGAAATTCGACTTTGAGCAAAATTCCTCCATGTTCACTTAACCATGAGCGGTTGAACTCCTATTAATTAGTCCCAATTCATATATTCCATGTGGGTTGTTTTACCTAACACTATCCCACTTGTATAAAGAGCTTATCTTTTCACCTTCAAATGTACAAAATTGAGTAAGTGTCTTACTTAAGTAAATGACACGAAAGTTGCTTAATCAGTTTGATTTGTCAATTAGGCATTGTATACTTTGCTACCTTCATGGTGGGTGATTATTATGGTCTGACATCCTTCCTGAAAGTCAGAGATTGTGAACTCCCAATTAGTAAAAGTCTATAGGGCTAGTGCTGATATGGATAAACCTTAATCCCTAAAGTCCCATTGTCCCCTCGCGGGACAAATTGGATTTCAGGCGGTTCTTATGACCTTGATTTTTTAAGAAACTTTTTGAAACTTTTTCTTAATATAGAAAAACTGATTAGCTTTGTGGGAATATAATTATTATTTCAATTGGTGCCAAGGAGCAGAAGTTATACCACAAAAACTCCAGAACTGAACTCGGTGGGCAACAAAAAAAAATTTGCAAAAATTCAAAATTAAAGTAAATTTTTTTTTTCTGAAATGATATATTTTTGTCTACATGTGAAGCTTTGATTCATTCTATTTGGACTATCAAAATTTAAATATAAAATGATTTTTTAAATTTTTTGAAAAATAAGGGATCTAATTAATATCAAGTTAGAAATCTCCAATAAAAATTTCAAATTGATTGGATTCATGCTCCAAAAGTTATAGCACATGACAACTTTGTCATTGCAAGTGTGACGCAAAATAGGACCGGTCTTTCTTGCATTCACCCTGGAATGTTGTGCAATTTCTAAGTTCTAACATATTTCACGCCATTGTAATGGAATGGGCGCCATTCTAATGAAATGGCCCGCCATTTTAAGTGAATGCGCCATTATAACAAAATTGACCATTTAGGGAGCTCACTACATATACATGGAGTTAATTCTTGGTTGATTAATTGATTGAATTTTGGCCCAGTGAGTCCCAAATTTTGCACTGAACTTCAACCCTTAACCTTGGACCGTCTTAATTCATCCCCAAAATTGATGACTTCAGAAAAATCATTATAAAGTGCTATTTGGAAGCATAATTTGAAATTGATGTACAAATAATTGTTGTAGACTGAGATTTGTAGATTCCATCCGTACGATTAAATTCATCAATGTTATCACCAATATGTTTTTATAAATTTTGAAAGGAAAATTTCCTTCCCACCCCTAATTATGAGGATGCATAGTTGCACTTCTGTACCACACGAAAAGATGCTCTCTCATTCATCAACCAAAGAATGGCCTCGGTGTCGTTTAGGGGTTAAAATTTGACACCTGTAAAAACTTTTCTAATTGTGTGTATTTGGGACACATGTTGCAACTACACATATACACTACACGGGGAAATCCGGAACTCCGTCACTAGGAATTAACACAAAAAACTCCACCGAATAAGGGTTTTAAAGGAACCAAACAATTAAAATGATTTATTATTGTTGAAAACTGTAAATGTTTGAAACATGACGTGCAATCTCTACACAATTGATGTACAATAAAGGTAGATATTTCTATAGTGTGAAATGTTGATCAATTAGTATGGGTCCCCTTAATACCCATACTAATATGAGCTAACTAGATATGAGCTCCATGTGCCTAGCATTCAAGGACTAGTAGAAATATGTAAAAATTGAAGCATGGTACACTATTGTGGTGCCTTGAAAGTTCATTTAGGACTCACTCAATGATGATGCTTGATGTTGTCATTCCGGGACACACCTTTGCATTCACACGGGCAAGCAAATGTCATTTTTGTGGGTAGTACGGGGTAGTTGATTGTTGTCTTGAGGACATGTTTTAATTAGCTCAGTCAATAGAATCCAAGTACTTTTTTTTTTTTTCTTCTTGAAACACATGGTGAATTCAAGTACTTTAGCTACAGAGCATTGGGGGCTCAACACAAACTCCAAAATACGGGAGAAAAAGGGAAATTAAAAGCAGAAATTATGCTGCCTCAAAGTCAACAATTGATGGAAGTTGAACTCACGACCACCTCACGGGTGTGCTTGATTGAAACAAAGGTCGCAAGTGGTTGAAAGAAAAGAACTGATTGATACATCATTTTCCGTAGAAACAAACACAAATTTATTGGACTACACTAATAATGGTATTTAGTGTTATGTTATTAATAGCGTTACTTGAACTTTTACCATACCCACTCTAAATTTCAAATGGTTTGCACTTAGTGTTGTGTTCACCACCCCTTAATTCATATATTTAGGATTATATTTTTTTCATTGCAATTTGATGAAATAATATGTRACACTAAATGTAATTTTGTAAAATGATTTTATCCAATAGTCGACAAATAGTGTATATGTTGACATTTAGTGTTGTAACACTAACATGATTGTTGACATTTAGTGTTGTGCTTCATAATTAGTGTTGWCAACACTAAATACCATTATTAGTATAGTTTGTAATATGATATTGTTAACCTTTGCACAAAAAACTCACCAAAGTCATAGTCAACTTAGGCCCAATAATATGTGTGGTTCTTAATCTATGATAAAAAAGTCCTACTCTTAGTGTCTTTTCAAGGGACAAATTRGATTTTAGGTAGACTAGTATAACCTCAATTTTTGACATGATTCTATRAAACCTTTTTCTATGATAGAAAAAATACATTAGATTTTAGGTGCTTGGATAAAAAATTAATAAGGTGCCCTAAAACATTTGGGCAGCCCAAAGAGCTTGAGCAACATGTGTACTCCTCCGAGGTATGTAACTTACATGATACAAGATGCAAATGTAAAAAAAAAAAAAACATACATAGTGTAAAAATCTTACTTTAGGAGGAGTTAATATCTACCAACCTTGTCAAGAAAGATAGAAAAAAAAAGAATTCTAACTTCAAACATTATAATCTTTCAACTTTTCATGGTCCAAATTTCTAAAATATTTCCACAGATTTGTACAATTGAATTTTGAAAAAAAATCTCTTTTTTCATTTTATTTCCACTACCCTAAAAAATGACAATTTTCACAAATTATGCCCCAAATGAGACTTCATCCTTTAGGGGTTAATAGGTGAAATTGGAAGTATATTCAATTGATATTCTTGCATGATATTATGCAATCAAGACATTTTTTAGTTTCTCTTGGGAATTCATGATGAAAAGGATCATTTATTCATTAATAGTCTAACATGGAGAGTATAATTGACAAAATAGACTAGTCTACTTCTAGTTGAAAAATGTTTGTTCCACATGTTGTAAGCTCGTGAAATAGTTGTGTAAGCATTTGAGTATGATTTTCATGGTGAATTTGTCTAAATTTTTGTTAGATGCTATTGAAAAATCAACTCGGAAATCAAAAGATGACTCTAGACTTTGTTTGCATGCATTTTTGGACAATATAATTATATCCTATGAAATTTTAAATTGCTGAAAAGAGATTTTTATTTTATTTTGTGAAATTTTTAYCTTTCAGAAYTATRCAYATTCTACCTCTAATTTTCTTAAAGAGTTTCCTGATTAGAGCCTTTTACCATGATGATGAAAAATGTTATGTGAAGTTGTGAGTCCCATTGCATCGCTTAAACTTATAAATGTCATGAATAGTCACATTGCAATGAGTGAATTTGTCTATCATTTGAGTGATAAACAAGAAATGTGTACATGTGAGGCTCTATCATATGTTAATTCATTCACYAGTTGAACCTCACATCTAACACKCCAACCCTAAYTTTGTTGTGCAGTGTGAATGCGGTTGTAGATAGGATTCARAAACTCAAATTCAAAATGAAAGTCGATGCCATAGTCTCTGTCCTTTGGAYAYATCCAATAAAATATATGTGCACGCACAAGACAATCAYACAATAACTACAATACATATCTAGTTGACCGGCTCAAGAGTCCAAGAAGACTCTGCCCATGACTGACTAGAAAGCAAGGTGAGACAATACAAGAATTAATTGTAAATAAGGAAAGTGTGCACAATGAGGGACGAGGAGCCAAAGTTTGAGAAAAACACACAATGAATCTCTTTGATGCGTGTTATTGTTTCTCTAGGGCTCTACCCTCGACTTTCTTGCCATTTGTTCTTTGCTCCCTTGGAATAAACTCCGGGTTTCGAAACAAAACAAAACAAATCCTTAACCTATAAACAATGTCGAGGCCATTTTTTGGTCAATTAATGAAAGAGCATCTTTCTATGTAGGACAGAAGTACAACTACTCATCCTTGGAATTAAGGGTGGAAAGAAAAGATCTATTACAATAGTTTGACTTCCAATGTGTGCATTTGAATTTTCTGAAACCTACGATTCCCATGGTATCAAAATTTGAAGATTTTCATAGTCACTAGCCCATCATTTAAAGGTTAAAGCACTAAAATTGAGGTGTGACTAAGTTTGGTGTTGTGTTTTCTTTAGTACGGTTCTTACTTAAGTCTTCCCTTGATACCCCTTCCCTTATACCCCTTGTACAAATTGGAGTTCACTTTACAATAAACTCTAGTATTGAACTTATTTTTTCAACTTTTGAGTTCATTTTTTTTTCTTCCGTGGAGAGAGTTTCGCAATTGCATCATTTGTATTCTGGATTCTAAAAAAGGAAAGAGGATTAAAAAAGGAAAGAGGATTTCATAGCCAAAAAATGATTTGAAAGTGCCTGAACTTTCAGCTGGGTGGTAGGTGGTTTACATGGTTTAAATTATTTGAGCCTAGGCAATTTATTCCACTGAAGCTGGTATGACTATGACGCTCATGTACCAAGCTGCCATGGTGTCCACACTTGGCCGTGTACAGAAAAAATTCTATTTAGCTGGTATAAGGTAGGTGACATTTGACTGTAAGTTGTGACCGTCACCGAAGTTTCAAAAAAATTCATAAAGAATCAAGGTCACAAAAACCTGCCCAAAATCCAAATTGTCCTCCGAGGGGACAATGGGACTTTAGGGGTTAAGATTGTGTGCAAGGGTGTTCACAACAATCTTGACTTTTTGTAGTGTTAAGGGCACTTGGAAATGAGCCTCAAATACACTAGAGTTTGGAGAAAAAATTGCATTAGAAATTCATTTAAAAAAAATCTAGAGTACATTTTGAGAAGCCATAAATTGATTGGAGTTATGCATGTTAGGCCCTTCAACCTCATTTTTTTGGGTGGCTAACTTTTAGATTTGACATGAGTGAAAAGAGGATTGAACGACTTTGACTCACTTTTGCGATCTTGACACCCTTGTGATCAAACATTATAGTCTTTCAATCCATAAGTTCTTTGTGCCCCATTTTATTTTTCCTAGTGATTTCTAACATGTGGAGATTGAATTTGTAGGGTTACATTTAAAAAAAATTGATTCATCTTTAGTTATCAAAATGTTGACTTTTTGTTCAATTAGAGAAAATTCCTAGAAACTCAGAAAAGGCCTTGAACATATAAAGGTTAAATGAAAAGCATGTAGGAAAAATAAGTAAAGGGAGTCAATAGCCAAAAAATATCTCACATCATATGCATACAAAGATTTTGTAACATATGAAGATCTCAAATTTCTCATATYTGGAAACATCTAAGGTCTTTTAAAATCTATGAATTTTGAAAATTACATAAAGCAATTGAAATAGATAGTGTTAATTAACAAAAATGRACTAAACAAAAGTTGCGAAATATAAATGTTATGTTTTTTTTWATTTCTACTCCATTCTCCATTCAAGTGTATTGTAATTGGCAATGCACAATTAGTGGTTAGAATACAGTAGTATTTTTCTAACAATTTAGTACTTATATTGTATATTATGTACAAGTTTCATCAAAAAAAATTTAGTCAGATTAAACATATCAAATTCCAATACAGTTTTCTAATTAAGGTATGCCAATTACTTTGCAATAAAGAAAGACATAAAAATTAAGTATTTTGATGCAAAATGATGCCCAAAGATGGCTGAAAGCTGAAAATCATCTGGCTCCACAATGACAATGATGCCATTCATGTTGATTTTTATATTATGTTTYGTTGGTTCAATCTTTCTGTTTTGGTCATAAGATAGATAAAAAAACTCCAATGCTTTAGGAGATTTTTGAAATTGAATGTACATTAGGGTACCTCATTTGAATGAACTCATAATCACCTTCCAGATTTTCACATCTCTTATTCCATATCTATAAATATTGAATAAATTAAAATATATTATTGTTTGGATCCAACTAATCTTAAATGGTGAGATGTACATTGATTATTAAATTCACTTTCTTACAAGAAGTCAAAATAAAATCTTAATAAGAATACTAGAATCAAACTAAAATGATATGACATATCTCTAACACCATGTCAAATTATTATCCATTTTTTCAATTCAATGTAAAGACATGTAGCCATAGGGTTACATGAAAAAACCTCTCTTGTTGTAGAAAATTGTAGTTCAAAGGGTCACTATACTTGATGAATTTTTTTCCCCTCACAAATGCAAGTTTGTCTTTAGTGCCCCTCAAGATACACTCTAAAAGAGAATTTTCATGGTGCATATAAAGTGSCCAAACAAATCACATGAGACAATAGAAATTATGGAATTTTGCATGGATGTGCAATCTTGAAGACTAGGATCAATAAAATGAATTTTGGGTGAAATTTTGGTTACAGCTCTTGAAAAGTGGAGGAGACAAGTTTTCAATTTTAATAATCGAATTCAAATTGTTTTTAAAATTGGACTCAAATTTTAGGTTGCCTTTGGTTTTAACAACAAAATATGGTAGCCCCTACAAAGTAATTTCTCCCTACTCACATAGAAGTGAAAGCATGACCAAACTCAACAAAAGCAATTTTAACTATGAAGCACATAAAATTTCATTTCTAGTTCAAACACAACATGAAAAATTCACCTTCACCCCTCAATTAATTTGGCATTTTATTTAATAGGGAAACCCATGAGTTGAAATATGTGCTACAAAAAATGATAGTATGGCAAGTGTGTAGAATATCATATATGAGGGGCAAATTCAACGGTGCCAATGTGGAGTTTCCGTGCCAGATTTTGAAAGGTCCATGTCACTTWGCAACMAATCCATAGATGACACRTGGCATTTTTTTCTTTCCAAAAATGACTTAATTTATTTAGGGTAGTCCATAATGTCATTGGAGAGAAAGACCGAAATTGAAGACGCCCTATGAGCGTACTTCCCTCCCAAACATTTCCATCCCCTTCAAAATTCCAGCACCTTATCCGCTCTCCAGTCCGACCCAAACCACGGTCATAGGGAAGGCCTAGACTCCACTCTCTGCCCTTCTAGCATCAACCATGTGATTTGTAGGGCCGCGGATGGAGAACCATCGCCATTTCCAATCCACCTTGGGGTACTGCTCCTCTTGAATCTTCATCACTGGAATAAAATTTCTGTCGTAGTTTGTGCAGAATCCATTCTCACAAGTGGATTTCTCACTATGTGTTTAGCGTCGAAGTTTTTCGGAATTGATAAGGATTCCTGCGTGCAAGGGATTTTAAGCTCAGTGGTGGGAGTCATTGGAGCTTAGTGATTGTCGAATTGGAGTGGCACTGACTCCGCGCGCAATGCAAGGACTTCGCCTAGGAAGCAGTGCCGCTTGTTGCTCCACGAGCCTCTCGCAGTTTTGTGGAGGCCAGGATGTCGTCGCACGTCAAAATTTGGTGGTCGGACCTCTCCGGCGCGACTTCGGCTTGCAGTCTTCAGCTCGTGCTGCAACATTCCTGACAGATGACGCTAATTGTAAGTTTAAGAAGGGTCGAGGGTCGGGCTCCCTGATGGCCGCGGTTGCAGGCGGTGTGTTGCAACCGCAAACTGCCGCGGAAGAGGAAGATGAGGTTCGTTTTCTCGCCGCAATTCGAATGGTTAGTTTAGTAGTCTGCGGAATTACCAGCTGTTTTAGGTACTCACATTCTTGACACATTTACCGCATGAGTTTTTTTCCTGTCAATGTGGACTTACTCTGTTGCTTGTCGCTTAAACCCCAAACCTCAACCCTAAATGTTGAATCGATCAAATCTTGCAAATGAACGAAGTTTATCCTGCCGTGCGAATTTATAATTTGTTCTTTAATCTTTTGCGCAACTTTTTTTCGGGTTGGAAAGTGCACTCAATCCTCTTTATTCTTACTAAGTGGGATCCCAAATTTTAAAACTGGGAACACAATGAGTGAGTAGTGTGCATCAGTCAAGGATAACGTGGCAAGAGTGCATGATAACGCCGTGTAGAGAAGTTCATAATGAAGAAGTTCGGAATTGGTGTCTGCCCTAAAGCCAGCTTTTGCGTTCATGTAGTTGGAGTTGGTTGAACCGGATTTCTATAGAATGGGGTACATTCGGCATGTGCGCGCTTATGGCATTGAGTTCAGAGAGGGACCGGATGGAATCGGCGTTTATTCGGCGAGAAGCCTTCCTTTCCTCCAGAAGCCAAGGGTATGTATGCTTTCTGGTCACTTTCAGACCTCTCTTTTTGGCTGTCATGGATCTGGTTCTTGAAGCTTTATTGAGTTCACTTAAATAGCGAATGGGACAGATGAACATAACTTCAATAGTAAATTCGTATGAAAACCTCCATTTGTAAAGGTGTAACAATTATGAACTTGTTGCATGTGACATTCAACACGAGTGCCAGCAGATCCTTGATGGTTTCCCCACTACTTTAGAAGAAGACATCAGAATACTCGGTWTGTCTCTGCTACACTGTTTCTTCTAATAGTGTATGATGCACGATTTTGCAGGTTCAATATAATTTCAAACGCCATGTACTAGTGTAACAATAGATGTACACCGTTTACTAAGCTCTTGACCTCGTGGTGGCCACCTGTTGATTGAGTGACTATTCACTCAAAAGACTTTTTGATGGTGGTCGTAATGTGTGCCACGTAACAAAAATAATTTCTTTTTCTATGGCTCGCTATTTTTGTTTTACATTAMATTATGGAGGACATTGAATAGAATGATTGGTATAACTGGTGGTAGCTATGGTCTATGGTGAATTTAGCTTTTTTGAACATGCTGTTTGCCTGCTCAAGAAGATTTTAATGTGGGTTTGTAAAGCATCTTGTATCGGTTCCTTTGATAAAGGCAGACACGGGACTGTACAACTGATCACATGGTCACACTTACTAGTGCTTTGTATATACGCAGATAAGGAAGGAGAAGGAAGGAGCCCAAGGTGGAAGGCTGCTATCAAGTAAGCACTTTTTCTCTCATTCTGATTATCTCACTTGTAGGCTTGGTTAGCCCCGAAACGCCCTATGTAAAGAAAATGGAGAGTCCACTTTGGAAGCTACCTTTCCTCAGTCGGGGTCGGTTTTGTAATAATTAAGCAAAATTTGAAGCATGTCTAGAGTTTGTGAAATTTGTAGACCAATAGAGTTAATCGTAAAGTGGTTTGGCTTGGTCCGGAGTTGCAACAATTTTTTTTCTAAAGTTTCAGTTATTTGTGAAATCTGAAATGCCAAAGCCTGAAGATTAAGATAATTGTAAATTTTCTCAAGAATTTGAAAATGAACTAATGACATTTTGTACAGTTAGAAATTTCAAAATTAAACTCTTTGGACACACAAGTGTTGAAATTGACATATGGGTACGGTAATACGGTAGTTGACTATCGTAACCTTTGAAAGACCTTATTTTATATTTAAAAATTGTACAGTTTCTTCTTTCTTTTCGGTACATTTTATTATATTCCTTGAAACTTCTTAAGTGATTTAATTTGAATCTTATAGATATGGAAGCAACCAGTTTGGGCGGTTAGGTGTTGGGTCATTGAGTCTTTGAGTTCATCTCTGTTCTGCCAGCAGATGCATCGTACTTAAATTTTCTGATGACTTTCATATTTTTGTTCTCAGATACAGGATAGACCGGAAGTCTTTCATCATGAAAATTATAAAATCTTTAGATATATACATGGACAGGATATTGTACTAGGGGGCTTACTGCCTTTGGGCTTTACCGCACCACAACTGAGGTAGGCAAAACATTATTTTCATCCAATGGTATGAAAAGTTTTTTTCTCCCATTTCATGAAAGTTTTTTTCTCCCATTTCATGACCTTCCAAGCAATAGTGTTTAGAGGAAGAATACATGCCTTCTTGATTGCTATTCCAAATGAAAATATGGATTCAATTTGTTACTCCGAATGATAGCCACTTATGGTTGCCACTTGCTTTAATAGACTAATGACGTGCTTCCACATCATTGCCTATATCATAGGTTTTTTTTAATGCAATAAACCTTTTTGTTGTATGAATGCAATAAAGTTTGCTACTTTAGTTGCTTTGTCTCAAGTTGTGTCCACCTAAGAAATTAAAAGAGAAATTAGTATAAGGGATTGTCATGTAATACTTTGGGCCATTCCCAATTGATCACACATA